>APFE031333631.1:28129-90096 GCA_000404065.3 Pinus taeda
TTCTTTTGTTTCCTATTAATACAAATAAGTCCATTCTTCTCAATGATTTGTTATTAATGAATTGTTTCATATACTCCTTGATCTATATGTTGAATATGTTTTGTTTTATGAGATATTCAGGTTCTATGTAATCGTTTGATTATTAGTGAATGCAGGTTTCGAAGTGAAGGAGGAGCTCATCTGGATCGACGAGGCTAGACTACTACAACAGCGTTGGACTACAGGTAGGATCTAAAACACTTGATTTCTTGTATGGTAAATGCATGTTTAGAGAAGGATTGCTCTTAATTGTCTTGTTTGTCACTAGAAAGTCTTAGGCTTCTAGGGAGGTTGGTTTTGTCCGCAATATTAACTCTTTCCGCATGACAGTCGTTATGTGTTCAAGAGGTCTGCAAACAAAATATTCAATTGCAAAATACCTATCATCCATTTTTATCATCCCTGAGTCAGTCCTTACAACAACATTTCTTCAACTTGAACTATAATTTTGTGTTGTGGGCTTGCTTGCGACGAGTCTCTTTCTATCGACATCAGCACATTATCTAGAAAGTTGACTTAGAAATCATCAGTACCTTGAAGTCTGCATGCCTCAATGGCAGGTTTCTCGCCTTCGACGACAATTTACATCATCGAATTTCGATCGAAGGACTCCGTGAAATGTTCGACATCGACTCATTCATTCACATCTCATGGATTGTACTGGGTACTTTGAGAACCATTGACATCACTGGTGGTTTCTCTCACACTTGTTAACAGTTCACATCATCGACTGGTAATCAAGTGGTTTCTACCATGTTCGACATCGACTCATTTATTCACATGGCTAGAATCGTACCGTTTTGGGAAGTAGAAATGAAGACCCTGGATCTAGTTTCCACCATCCAGGCTGCGAGGAGTTTTGTACTCATTATATAGTATACCAATTATAAACAGATGGTTGCGTCCATACTGTGTCTACATGAGTCTATGATTATGATGTACTATGAAATCATTCCTGTATCAGAGAGTAAGTTAGTTTTATTAGTTAAAGTTTTTTGATCTGAGTATGGGAATGTACCTCAGCGATGATATACTTATACATGTATTTTGTGTTGAAAATTACAGTTTCTGACCAGGCTCTCCACAAGATAATCCTTGAAATGATAAAGTACTTCACCCTTCCTAGATGATATAAAACCCTAATCTATTACAGGCTTCGCACTTTAGGGGGAAATATGTTACACTAAAATTTGTCACCATGACTATTTGCAGTTAGTATGGCTCCATCAAAAGTCATACTAACCTCCTCGGCAAGCCTCATACCTCTGCTCTCCATGTCAAACTTCAAGAAAGAGAGAAAGTCATTAAAAACATGTTTATCTCTGGGTACGCAGTTTCTCTCTACCTTACCTGCGTGTACGCATCCCAAGTTCACAATACCTGCGTCCTTGCACACTCTGTATGTAAAGGGGTGGGTGCGTACTCCTGTAAAGGTCAAAAGGCGCGAGTTTCATCTTAAAAAAGTTACTTGTGGTTATTTCTAGAGCATTCTAGAAGATTGTTTGACGTGTATTGAGCTCCTCGAGATGGTTCATGTATCCCTATGAAAGAGGAAATTATCCCATCAAGAGAGGAGCTACCCCATCCAAAAGAGGGGCTTATCCCATTTATGTTGGACCTGATTAACTTCCTCTAGAGCATTATAAATATAGGCATTGGGCCAGAGGAGGCGAGGTTGAAAGATGAACATTCCAAAGGGTAGATGCTACTGGAATTAGGAATTCCTTGTAGAAGCTTGTGAGGAGAGATTCCCATCCTTTCTTGTTTCATTTGGAAGTGGTTGAGCTTATCAAAGTAAAGGAGAACTCATGCTGGACCCCGGGAGGAACTTGCACAACACCAAGGCTCAAGTTGTAATGGTTTCTTTTGTTTCCTATTAATACAAATAAGTCCATTCTTCTCAACAATTTGTTATTAATGATTTGTTTCATATACTCCTTGGTTTGTATGTTGAATATGTTTTATTTTATGAGATATTCAGGTGCTATTTAATCGTTTGATTGTTAGTGAATGCAGGTTTCGAAGTGAAGGAGGAGCTCATCCGGCTCGACGAGGCTAGACTACTGCAACAACGTTGGACTATAGGTAGGATCTAAACACTTGATTTCTTGTATGGTAAATGCATGTTTAGAGAAGGATTGCTCTTAATTGTCTTGTTTGTGACTAGAAAGTCTTAGGCTTCTAGGGAAGTTGGTTTTGTCCGCAAGATTAACTCTTTCCGCATGACACTCTTCTTATTTCCCCTATCACTGTTGGTTTGATGGGGCCTGACCCAAGTTCGGAAGTGTTTTAGCCAAACAAATCCCATAATACCAGCTCTTTTGGCAACAATCTGCGAAGTGCAGACTGAAGTCTCACCCAAGGTAGTATGGGAGGGTGCTAGAACCAGGTTTCTGCACGCTACGGATGTCTTGATGAGGACTAGAAATGTCACGAACCGATCTGCGCACTCGTGCTACTCTGCACAGTTGTCTATCCTTCACGTAGCTCAGCAACGAGGCACTTCTTAGATTCTTATTATTACTGTGTTTATTATAGATCAGATCTAATTCTTAAGGTCTTTAATCAAGCATTCAATAGTTATACCCAACACGCCCAACCATAAATCTTACAGATATGCATAAACTCAGAACATAAGCATAAACATATAGATCTGTGATCAAATGTGCAATAATTCAGAAACACTTATCTTTACTAATCTTCTGTTCAGTACAATCAATTCTACCCTGCGCACTCAGCTGCAGGGGTCCGCGCACACAGCTGCGGACTCTACCATGCCTCTACGCACTCAGCTGCAGAGCCTACTCTAACTACTACCACCCACAACTCGAACTTACAGACTCAGAGCGAATATTGTATTCACAAACCCATAATACATCAGATCTTTACCAAAAGCTACCTTCTATCCTTAGAAATTTGCTCTATTTATACATTCCCATGGTCCGCGGACCATGGGCAGGCCAACTCACTTTCTATTATTTTACATTATTTTCGGGCGGACAACCCTTTGACTTGACCCATTACCATTCGCACTCAATTCACTTCACAAAACCTTTCCCATACTTTTACCCAAAATTATTGGAATTAAGCCCCAAAACCATTACGCGGTGGATCCGTTGCCCAACAATCACCTCTTCTTCATTAGGGCAGATAACTAGTTAATTCACCATTGTGATTAGCCCCCCTGATGTGGAGATGGTAGAAAATATAATGCATATCCTTTACTTATCATCATTTATGGGATCGACATGTTTTTAATCTTAGATAATCTCTCATTGTGTACCTTCAGAAACATCTCCTATCTCCTAGGTTTCTTTGATCTCAACATTAATGGACCTTCAGTTCACTAGTCACCAATATTCCTCCAAAAATATTGTGCATGTGAACCATGTCTCTGATGATGATGATTTAGATAACTCTTTATAGTTTTAATAATGTGGTCCTTCATAGTATCGTATTACGTTATTCCTCTTTGATGAATAAATTGTGGGGCCTATGCGATCCATAAAATGTCATGGATATTCCACTGGAGAGTTCGTCACAACATATTTGATAAAATTATATTAAAAATATGAAATTCTACACTATTGCAGGATTATTAGATTTTCTGCATTTGTAGATTTATTGTTAATAGTGCATGCATCCAAATAAAAAACTATGCAAAAAATAGAGAACGGAAAAATAAAATCTCATACATGCATTTGACACAAGATATGCTCTAGGAAACCCTTTTGGGAGAAAAATCTAACTCGAAGGTGACGTAAACCTGCACTCTTTCTTTGAATAGAAATATGACTACAAGTGCAAAGAAGTATGGCCTCTCACCCATGGGAAACTACAGTTCACAAACTCTCTTTTTTTCTCTATCTCCCATCCCCCTCAGCTATTTTTTCTCAACTATTGAAAAAATGCACTTGAAAGAATGGAACCCTTTTTCCTCCAAGTGGCCGAGTTATAACACAGTCTGATAGTGTACTAGTGGTTAGTTTTGATTACCTCAACTCTTAACCATAGCTACAATATACACTCTTCTATGGTATTCTACATCATAACCATGTGGCTATCACTTTTTCCATGAATAATGAGGGTTGACATGGCATCCTCTCAAATTATGGTGGTGAAAATGGGAAGGTTAACTTCTGAGTTGCATAACTTTTTCATACTGACTCTGATTGGTGTGATTATTGTGCCATTGGAAATTTATTTGTGTGTGGAGTAGGAATAAAAGGTGTGGCACTAAAGTGACAAAGTTACACCACCAAAAAGGGTCATTTGATGCCTCAAAACACTCCCGGAAGGTTTCTGACCCTATTTTTCCAAATTGGCTCCCATCGATAAAAACGGTCTCGTGAGCTAATTCCTCCATGTTTTCCAATATAAAACCATCGAGATGGGTGAAAAAAAATATAATGATACAATGTAAATCACACCTCCCGATTTTGGGAGGATTTTGGTCCTCAAATGCTTCTATTCAATGAGGTGAGGAAAATTTTCCTCCACCTTCTATTTGGTTTACCATTTATCTTTGCCATGAACTTTTCCTTTCAACCTAATTTTCCACAGATCATGTTTCCCCTATCTTGTAGTTCTAGACCTCTTTTGCAAAGTTGTATCTTCTATCAACTCTGCCTGAGCATCTAGTGCCAAATCCTCCATAGACGGTAGGACATGTTCCTCTTCCTAATTTAGCATGGAAGGCTCATAGAGTTTCAAATTATCTACATTCACGGCTGAGTAAATCACATACATCGTGGTAAACTAATTTTATAGTCATTATCACCCACATTCTCCAGTATCTTGAAGGGTCCATAACTCAGAGCCTTTATTTTCTTTTCAGACCCCTATAGCCTCTCCTTGTTCAACTATATCCATACTTTGTCTCCCACCTTGAGTGATTTCTTTGTTATTTGTTGATCATGCCTGGACTTATATTTTTCCTGTGACTTCTGCGGTGTCTCTTGTACCTATATATGGATCAAATTGATATTTTATAGAAGCATTTTATCCCTCAATGTGTCTCCTGTAAGATCTTCCCTCACTCTGCCTTGTTCCCCATGTGCAATGTCCAAAGGTGAAGGTGGAAAATATCCAAAACATGTTTCAAATGGGGACTTTCCTGTAGAACTGTGGACTACTCTATTGTAATAATGTTGTATATGTACCATATTTTCATCCCAGGTCTTCAAATGCTTATGTTTTTATCCCCTTAGAAGCTTCACCAAAGTCTTATTGACTACTTTTGTCTATCCATCTCTATGTGGATGGAATGTTGTAGATCTCTTTAACTTCTTGTCCATCTTCTCCCACAATGTAGTCCACAATGCACTAATAAATCTCATTCGTATTTTTGAAATGATGCTCGTTGCTATCCAAAAGTGAGCCCATACTTATCCAAATAACAAGTTTTATAATTATTTCCCACTAGAGGTATTTTTATAGGGAACTTGAACACACATCTTGATGAACCTGTCAACTACCACGAATAGGTAGTCATGTCCCTTCCTAGTTTTTGGTAAACATCCCACAAAGTCCATGGAAATAATTTACCAATGATGAAAGGGTACATGTAAGGGATGATATAGAACTTGTTTCCTATTGCTAGAATTGCTGATACAACCGAGCATGCATCCTCTTAAGAACTTAGATACTCACTCTTGCATCTTAGGGAAATACACATAAATTTGCAAGTTGGCCACGATCTTCCCTACACCAAAGTTCCTTGCAACCTTGGAGGTGTGAGCCTCTCTAATCAACTGCACTTTTTCACCATCAGGAGGACATATCTTAGTCAGTTTGTAGAGTAACCCATCCTAGAGATGGTAGTCAATAGTGTTGTCACCATCGTGCACATAAATCTCACTCTACAACAGCTAAAACACCTCCTTGAAGTTCTCATATTCTAAATATGCCTCTTTGTATGCATCATGGGTGAACGGATCCATGTGCACAAGAGTCCCCAAAGCTATGATCTTTGATATGGGTGGATTTGAAAGCATGTCAACCAAATTGTTTGTGTTTCCCTTCTTATAATTGATCACCAAATGAAACTCTTGTAGAAACCCCATCCACTTGTCATTCTTGGTCTGTTGTAGCTTACTCTGGGCTTACAAGTATGATAGTGTCTATTACATAGAATTTTTTCACTATCCCTGTACTCCCCATTCCTTGATCCTAGAGGACCTCTACAATGAACCCTACATGCTTTCCCTTCATGAGCATATCAATTCCCTTTTGCACCATTTCCCCTGAAACTTCTATTTTGCCCAGTTTACAAGACCAACGCTAATGGTCCTTGTCTTCCTCGCACCAATATGTAGGGATTAGCACTGTCCATAGCGCCGACTAGAGTGACTGAGCTTTGTTCCAATTGTGTTAGTCCTATTATGGAATTTTTTTTAAATAAAGAGTTGAAGCTTCCAGCTCTAGAAGGTTTGTAATGGAAGTCTGGTAAATCGTTTGGCTGAATGGGGTCAAGGATGTCAATTTGGAATCCTTTCCCCTATAATGATGGAACTACCTCAAGGGATAAGACCTTCTCCCACGAGAAGAGGATCCATCTCCCATCCATTTCTCCTATATAAATCTCCCTTTTTCCCAAGCACAAGCTAGTGTTAATGTTGGTGTGCTAGTGCTAATTAAGTTTGGAGTAAACAACAAGCTATTCATAGTTGTAGCTCTCTGGTTGTGTGAGGAAGAAGTGTGGATTTGGTTTGGAGTAAAGCCTAAAGGGAAGAGTATTAAAACTATTGTTGTTAAGGCCTTCATGGAATGCTAGCAGAAGTGTGTGGGAGCCTGGTCTTGTTAGAGGAGAACGACAACGTTAAGACAATGGTTGCAACTATCGATTGATTCCCTACATGATTTTTCATCTTACATATTCATGGCTTAATGTTTCTTGACTTGTTAAGTAGGTTGAATTAAAATTTGTCTATTATCATAGTTGTTGTTTGTTGTTGTTTACTTGTTTCAAGTGTTTGAAGAAGGAAGCGAGAGATAGCTGGAGCGAGCAAGCAAGGACATCATCAAATGAAATAAGCATACTAAGAGGTAGGCCCTCTTATTTGGTTATAACCTAAGGAAATATTCCATAGAATGTATCAATTGTGGCTAGACCCATTATCGGGCTAGAAGAATTTGTTTGTGTCCGCACTTAGAATTTTACTTCACCACAAATTGGCGACTCCACTAGGGAACCAATCATTTTGTTTGTCTTAGATTTCATGATTTCGTGTGAAATTTTCTAGTTCCATTTTTCCCTTTGGTTCTGTTTCTTTTCTCCTGCTTATTGTCCTAAGTTCGAAATTCGTAGGAGCAGATCTGGTCCTAGTTTCAATTTTATTTTATTTTTTTCTTGGCTCCGTCGATTAGCATGCTTAATCCACTAATTGTTGCACCGATCAACGCAACATGCTGAGAAACAGTGGCGCCGACCAGCCTCTGGTGCTTGTTTTCAGTTAGGCAGTCGCGCCAATGCCTGTAAGTGGAGATTAGGGTTGTCCCCTATCTTGGCCAGTGTGTCTTTCCCTCATGATTTTGACCCCGTAAACCTTTTAGACCATTTTCTCCCTGACTAGAAAGCTGCTTTTCATTTGGTTTTGTTTGCTTGTTGGCTTATCATCTTTCTACTTCATTTCCTGAGTCATTGAGTGGTCAAAGACACTAGGGAATATAGATTTTCGTCCATTCAACTGTTTTGAACTCAGTGAGTCAAGTTGTAGGTGTACTTACTCCTTGCATTTCGATTGTGGTCCTTTTACGACTTTGACCTCCATTACACAAGTTTGAAAATTTTATGTTTGCTTGTCTAAACATTGCTTTTCCAGCATGGATTATGTTGCTTGTCTTGTTGTTAGTAAAGTTGGTGTTTCACTAGTCTGAATGAGCCTCTCTTTTCATGTTTTCATTTGCTTGAAGATCTAATTGTCTCGAAATTTTTTCATTGAAGTGTTGTATGTGAAATGTTTATTTCATTGTTTCATGAAAAGTATGAAATTCTAGTTTGTTGCATCATTGTGCTACGATAACCTGCATCATTAGAGACTAGGATTGCATTGGCATTTGAAAAAGGAAAAAGAACTCTTTTTTCTTTTGAAAGGACTTTTAGAAATGTGCTTGACATGAAATTAGGAATTGGAACGCATTTTTCATTAGTTTATTTTCTCAAAAAGTGAAGTAGTGAACAATCATTTTTTCTTTCAGTTGCCTGGTTGTTTGCATTTGATTATGCAATTTCTACCCTCTCTAGTGTAGGCAATTCATCGAATTGGAAGGTTCTTGTCTCATTTAGTTGCATTTAAGGTTTTTTAAGTCACATTGCTAAGACCTGACAACTGAAACATAACTCATGATAAACTTTAAAATGAATTGAATTAACCTAAGGCACATTTGACATTTAAGGATCATATCTAGAAGGTCTAGGCTAGAGACGTTTTCCGACGTCTTTAAACCTAACAGTTGTCATTATATTTGACATTAGATAGCACTAGTATGGATTTGTGCTCCTCATACCATCGAGTATATAACGGGAGACTCCTCTAGGCTGCAATCCTCTATCCTTAGGAGGCCGAGTCGGCTGCCTTGCAAACGTGATACATCAAACACAACATTCGGGGAGATTGCCTCCTCGTACTTCTCGGTTCGCCAGGAGGTATTCTACATTTCACTATTGCCTGATAATCCTATTTACCTAGATCATCCAGAGTAGTCATTTGATCTGTTTGACTCATTAAACTTAAAATATCATTCGATCCCTTGTCCTTTTGAGCTCGTTTCCAATCAAAAGCGATAGAGTCATCTTTTTTCTTTCTCGACTCTTGAAAAATGAAATATCACCAGTCTTTTTATGCATCTTAATAATTGATTTCCCACAATATTATAACATCTTGCTAGTCTTTTCTGAGACCAAATCGTGATTTTCCCTTAAAGAACATTTTAAAGCCTTGATTTTTTTTTTTTTCTATCGACTAAGACAAGCTCATCGTGGCTGAACCATCTGGTTCACCTAGTTCCTCTTCCTCTCCTCTGTCAGAAAGATTGTTTGAGGAGTCATTTCCTGAGTTACCAGAGTCACTCAAGGACCAAGTTGTTAAACTAGGAATTGTTTTGATCATTCAACCTTTATCATCTCATCCTCTGCCTACTTTCAATACTAGGTCATCTGCTAATCCTAGCTTGGAATCTCTAGACAACCCCATTCAAAATCCTGAGAACTCGTCAACCACTGACGATCATCTTGGACTGGTTATCTACCCTCCAAATCCTCTATTTGACCCTATTGTGATATCACCATAGCGTCCTTATAGTTCGTACGACCAGTGGGTCATTCCTTTGGAACTATCCCCTCGTACTTCTTCGGCCATTCATTGTTGTTTGTTCCTGGATACGGAACCCAAAGGCAATGCTCCAATCACCTCTTTGGAGGAGTCAAAAGTTTCTACTCTACACATTTTCGAGGAGGAAGAACATCCTTTTCCTCCTAAGGGTTTCCCCTATACAAGGGGTATTCCCGCTAGTTTTCCACCTAACTATGTGTCTTTGGCACAGTTGGTTTCAGGTACACCTAGTAGCTCATCAATTTACCATAACCCTATTTGGGCGTCAGGTGCCATGCCTACTTCAGGTCTGTTCATTGTGAACACAACTTCCCAATAGGTTGTTACCTCAGTCTCAGTGCAATCCACCATTCCGAACACCCTTGTATCATTAGTCCCAGTCACCAGTGCGGCCCAACTAGAGGTTTCGAGGACCAACTGGTGGTTTCGAGGAATGTCTCTGTTAGTTCCTCCATCCCTCTAGTCAATGGCCAAGTTGTGCCACAAATTGGGGGGCAAAACCTGAATGTTTCTATGTTGTCAAGTGCCACCAATGTGAGTGGCTCACAAGCTCACATGCTTGGTATGAACCAACCTTCTTCTGTTGTTATTCATAACCATGTTAATCCTACTGGATCAAGAAATATCCAGTACCAACAGGTTCAGAATCCCGTTGGTCCATCAAGATCAAGAAATGTCTAGTATGAGTAGCTCTATGAGGCTTAGGTCCAATACCAAACTCCTTACGTTCCATATGGTTCTCAAGGAATGGTTAATCAACCTTACACCCTTCAGTCTAGGCAGTACATTTAGCCTGGCTCATCCACCTACCAAGGTGGCTACGGCCAGATTCAGTTCAAAAGTTTTTTGAGCACTATTCAAGTACCCTTCCAACAACAAGGATAGCCTCTACAACAAAAAAGGAAACCTTTATTACCACAAGGGCAACATTTGTTGTAGCAAGGGTTATATGTGCAACAGCAAGGGAAAATGATCCCACAGTAAGGTCAGCTACAACAACCACAAGGGAAACCCTTGCAACTGTTGAATCAAACCATGTAGCAGCAAATGCAATATTCTCTGCACACCTCCCATCCCATGTCCTCGTAGGGCCAACCTCTATAGCCCCAGGGACAATTTTTTCAACGCAAGGTCAATCCTTGCAACAACAAAACCAACCCAAGAATCAGAAACCCTTTTATACATATCAGCAGGGTCAACCGTTGCAAAGGCAAGACCAAGGTCAAGTCCTACAGTAGCAAGCCCAAAATCCTAATGTCCCAGGTCAACAGGTCTGGAATCCTTCTGGCCAAGGGCATCAGGTACAAAACCCTAATGCCCTAGGTCAATAGGTTCAAAATCCTTTTGGTCAGGGGTGGTAGGTACAGAATCCCTATGTCCAAGGGCAACAAGTGTATCAATCTTCTGTCGAAGGACACCAAGTCCAAAATCCTCTTGTTCAGGGACAACAGGTCCAATATCCATATGTCCAAGGTCAACAGGCTCAACAACCTTTTAACCCATACATTGCTTACCAATAACTTATGGGTGGACAATTTCAAGGTATTCAAGGTCAAACTCTTCCCTATGGTCAAGGTAAACAACAATGGGGGTAGCATCAGATGCCTTATGGCCCAAATCCCCCACTGTGGGGCCAAAATCCTTACCAGCAAGGATGGGCTCCTCCATTCTGACCCACTTACCAACCTCCTATGCTTTTCAACACCCAATTTCCATTCTTGGCCGCACTCGAGTTGCCATATGTATCTCTTCTTACGAATGATCCAATCCTTCATTCTCCATACTGGCCTCTGGTGCCATCCAAGATACCAAGAGATTGTCCAAAGTTTGATGGGAAAGAAAAAGAAGATCCTCAGGCCCAAGTGATGAAATATCACCTTTAGTTCTCTTCGAACTCTTACGTTGATGATTCCATTCATCTCCATCTTTTCCAACGAACCCTCACAGGTGTTGTGACCAAGTGGTACATCGAGCTTCCTCAAAGTACTTACCATGACTTTAACTCTTTAGCCACGGCTTTCCTCACGCATTTTCAGCTGCTAGTTCATTATGAAACTGGAGCCTATTTTCTCACATCGCTTAAGCAAGATACTGTGGCACACATCTCTGATCACATCCATGAATGGAGACGTAGACGTCGCCTGATCAAATTTGAGATTGTTGATCAGTTTCTCACTAAATGGTTCACTAAATCATGCGTGGCCCTAATTTCTCGCGATGTAGCTATGGGTGGATGCATTACTGAAGAGAAAGCCATTGCTCATGCCCAGTACTTATATCTAGTTTACTCTTAGTCTGTCACTTTGAATGAGTTATTACCTAATGCTCTATGGCCATCATCCGATCCTACGGCATCCAAGTCACAAGACGTACCTCTTGTCGATGGAGTTATAGGTTTAGTATCCAAGGCCCCTGCTAAATCTTCTTCCATACAGAAGTCGGTCTCGAATGTTGTTCCTAATAGTTCTTCCCAGAATAAACCTAGCCCTCATAAAACCTCAAAGGTCCATGCTGTCCATTCTAACATAGTGGATAAATCCTTGAAAGGTAAGAAGAAAGGCAAAGGCAAGGGTAAAGTCGACACCCCAAAACGGGGTCCTCCCAAATCGTCTGTTAGCGAATCTTCGCAATGGAAACCTAAGTATCCCTTCCTCATTTGCGAGGAAGATCACTACACTAAGGATTGTCCCCGACGATCCGAAGTTAGTCGTTTGCTCAAAGGGACCCCCGTTGTCCTCAAAGAGCCATTTTTGTCTCAGTAAACCCAAATGGTATACCAACCTCAATCATCTGCTTCCTCAGGATCTCAAGTGTTCATGATGAGTATGCCTATTAGTGTGGCTACTAGATCGAAATATTACTAAACTCCTGCTCTGATGCCCAGGAAAGAGAAAGAAGCCACCCCTTCTTCTTCTACCCCAAGTTCTGGCCCTCTTCATATCGAGCACCCTAACCCTGATTCCGCTATACGGCCACCCTCTCGAGTTGTGCTATGGAAATCCTCATACAATCCTAATGCCCGAGCCGCTCAACACTATGATATTGTTGAGGATTTGGGTCAGGTTCCGTCAGCTATGTCGGCTCTCAAGGTGCTCCAAATCTTCCCATCGCAACAGAAATCTTTGTTGTCAGCAATCGGGGGTATCGATCCAACTGATTCCAATTTCTTATGTTTCGATCTAGAGAACCATGTCCCACGTCTCCCTCATTAGATTTCCTTTCTAATACAGGTAATCATCAATGAGAAGACCATCCATAGGACTTTCATCAATGAAGGTGCTTCCACCTGCATCATGTCAACCACATGCTGGAAGGCTATTGCTTCTCTCGCTTTGAATCAATCTCCAAAAACTTTGGAAGCTTTCGACAACTACGATTCGTGACCCTTCGGTGTCTTACCTAACCTTGCCATTAACCTGGAAGGCAAGACAGTGCAAGTTGAGGTAGAGATTGTTAACACCAATCTCAATTACAATCTTTTACTCAGCTAGAGCTTGACCCATGCTATACATGTTGTAGCCTCCTCCCTATTTCGAGTGATTCGTTTTCCCCTTCAAGGGAAGATTTTCATTGTCGTCCAACTATCTTTCTTTTCCTCTTCCTCATCAGATATCAATGTTCCATACGTCAAGCACACTGGTGCTCCCTATGAGAGTGTGGGGGCAGGTCTTTTTAAAGATTCTTCCTTAATGGGAATTTTTCCGCTCCCACCTCCTCATGTTGCCTCTGTCAACATGGTCTCAGTCAAATCTGATCCTTGGGTCATACCTTCACCATATCTTGTTAATACCTGGCGCGAGGTTATGTCGCTTAGTCTCGCCGAAGTCAATTACATGGAAATTTTTTCAGCTTCAAGTTCCGCATCCTCTGATACTTTTATTTCAAAGACCTCTCTTGATACGTACCCTCAATCCCCGTGGCTTGGAACTTTGGAATCACCTGATCCCTTTGATGACACCTTCCTTGCTGATGAAGATATCATGGTAGTTATGTCTCTTGAGGAAACACCTTGGATCGATACTCATCATCGCTCCTTGTTCCTGCCTCGTCCAATGGTCATGTCTACCGCTTTCAAAGAGTCCTCTTTCCTTCCCTTCCACTTCTACCATCGATCATGACTCATGAAGTATGGTTAGAATGAAATTTGGGTAATATTATCCAAACGATGCTGATTGATATTTCTATCAAGCCTGGTATCGTTGAACATGTTCATATTGGGGTATCTTGTTCTCCGGATGAGATCAAAACTTATACTTGTCTATTTCAGGAATTTTGTGATGTGTTTGCGTGGTCCTATGAAGAAATGCCTAGTATTGATCCTAGGATCATTATGCATGAAATACCAACTTATCCACAGGAGAAACCCGTATGCCAACGGCTCTGCCCAGTCCACCCTAGGAAAGTCGCCACTATGAAGGGGGAAGTTGAAATCCTTCTCAAAGATGGGTTCATCTATCCCATCCCTCTTATAGATTAGGTGTCCAATAATGTCCCAGTGACTGAAAAAGGGGCATGATCTACATCTGCATTGCTTATTGAGATATCAATCGTGCTTGTCCTAAAGATAACTATCCTAGTCCCTTCATTGATCAAATCATTGATGAATGTGCCAAGAGCGAGATCTTTTCCTTTATGGATAGTTTTTCTGGTCACAACCAGATCAACATTGCACTGGACGATCAAGAAAAGACGGCTTTATCTATCCGTGGGGTACATTTGTGTACAAAAATCTCCCTTTCAGCCTCAAAAATGTTGGGGCTACGTTTCAGTGAGCAATGTCCTATGTGTTTCATGATATTCGCAACATAGTCCAGCCTTAATTAGATGACCTTCCCACTCATTCTCGTAAGCGCCAAAATAACCCTAACCATCTTCAGTAGATTTTTCTACGCTGTAGACATTACAACATTCAGTTAAACCCGCATAAATGTGTTTTCTGCGTAGAAACGGGATGACTCCTCGTCTTCATCGTTTCCAAGGACGGTATTCACCTTGATCCGCTGAACGTCAATGCCATTGTAAACTTACCCCCTCCATATTCAATGCACCAGCTCCAGAGCCTGCAAGGAAAGGAAAACATTCTCTGTCGTTTTATACCCAATTATGCTGGGCTAGCCATAGAATTTACCTGGTTGCTAAAACAGGGAATATCCTTTGTATGGGATGAGGTGGCCCAATAATATTTTGATGATCTCAAGGCCATCCTCGTAAATGCTCCTTTGTTACACCCTTCAGATTATTATCGAGATTACTTCCTTTACCTAGCTACCACCCCTAGCACCACTGATATGGTCTTGGTCCAAGATGACGATGAAGGCAATGAACATGTTATCTACTACCTTATTTGTAATCTCCTCGACACTGAAATGTGTTATGCAGATGTCGAGAAGTTGGCATTGGTTTTCATCTAGGCTCTTAAACGCTTTCGACACTACATTCTTTTGCGTAGGACTACGATGATTTCCAAATGCAACTCAATGACCTATATCCTGACTCATAAGTTGCTAGGGGGAAAATATTCTAAATGGATCGTGATCCTGCAAGAATTTGATTTGGTATTTACTACTACCAAATCTAAGAAGTCACTCATTTTTGTCGAATTCATTTGTTCCCTTCCTTCTAAATCTCTCTCTACTGGTGTAGATGAACAACTCCCAAATGAGACTCTCTTCCTGATTAGCACCCTTGATCCATGGTATGGTGATATCATCATGTATCTCTAGACATCCACATTCTAGTCCGCATTGACTAAGGATGATCACCGAAGGATTCAGCATCACTCCCAACCCTACTGTATTATTGGCGATACTTTATACCATGTCAGTGTCGATTCAGTTCTTTGTTGATGCCTAACGATCAAGGAAGTTGAAAGAGTTCTCAATGATTTCCACTCCAGGGCATGTGGTCATCATATGTCTGGTTATGCTACCGCTCAAAAAATCCTTTGTGCTGGTTATTTATGGTTGTCCATTTTCAAGGACTGCATTCTTGTTGTTTGCAAGTGCCATGAATGCCAAATTTATCAATGCAAGATGCATGCCCCACCTAATCACCTACAACCCGTCATTACCGTTGGTCCTTTATCTAAATGGGGCATCGATTATATGACATGTAACCCTCATTTGGTTGGGGGGCATGGCTATATTATCATTGCTATGGATTATTTCACCAAATGGGCCGAAGCAATGCCTATATAATCTGTAGATGGCAAGACGACGGCTCAATTCCTTTTCAACCATCTTATTTCTAGGTTCAGTGTACCTCAAGCCATTGTGACAGACCATGGCTCCCATTTTAGAGATTACATGATGGCTAAGCTGACATCCGCATTGGGCTTGTGCCACGATGGCTCGACCCCATATTTCCCTCAGGCCAACAGCCAAGTTGAAGCCATGAATAAGGTTTTGGTTAGAATGCTTCAGCATACTATTAGGATGCACAAGTCAAACTGGCATCTCATGCTCTTTTCAGCTTTGTAGGCTTACCAAACCTTGACCAAAGATGATATTGGTTTTACACCATTCCAGCTAGTCTATGGTCTGGAAGCAACATTTCCGATCAAATGCGAGATTCCTTCACTCATGTTAGCTGTTGAACTCCTCCCCGAAACATCACCTCAGGAGGAACGCCTCTTATATTTAGAATGACTAGATGAGACTCGTTGTCTTGCTGCCTTGGTCATCAAAGCACAAAATAAATGGATCAAGTCCCATTTTGACCAGTCGGTCTCCCCTCGCGCATTCTCTAAAGGTGATTTGGCCTTACTATGCGACCAAGCTAATGATAAGCTGGGGGCAGGCAAGTTCACACCCATGTGGCAAGGGCCCTACATTGTGAAATGTGTTTTGCAGAAAGGAGCCTATGAGCTTATTGATTATGAAGTAAATCATTTGGATAAGCCCCGAAATGGACTTTACCTCAAGTACTATGCTTAGGTCATCTTGCATGGTTACTTGTGTACACTAGTGTGTCATTCATTTTTGTACAATGTGGTTTGGTGTGTTAGTTTTCAAACCACTTTCCTGCTTACTATGCTTTTCTTGCTTTGAAGACGTTTGTGACTCCTCACAACAGTTTCGTTGATGGTGCTTGTCGTAGTAACTGGAACCTATCATCCGTGGCATGGGCTATTTATGACCCTTACGGTGATTTGATTGACCTTCAATGTATATGTTTGGTTCGTACAACCAACAACATTGTTGAATACAGTGCAGTCATCGAATTGTTGTCATAAGCCTTTTATCTTGACATTAGAGAGTTGGTTATCAACCTGGATTCACAGCTTGTCGCCCTTCAACTCAATGGGCAATATTCCGTCATAAAACCTCAAATATTGAGAATGTATCTCCGTATTCATCTATTAGAAATACATTTTGATTACATTACATATCATCATATTCCTAGGCACATGAATACATTGAGAGATGCATTAGCTAATTATGTGTTGGATAAAAATTTACGAAACATGTGAAAAGATAAAACAAACCATGTGTACCATAGTAAGCAAGAAAATACAACATATATATATATATATATAATATATATATATATATATATATATATAATATTATATATATATATATATATATATATATAATATATATATATATATATATATATATATGATGATAACGTTTGATACATTAGAACCCCAAAAAAAATGTGTGTGTCCAAAATAACATCGGCGGCTCGCAGGTCTCATATATCCATGGCACGCAAGCCTCAAAAAATGTAAGTGCTGGACCTAGGAACTAATCAGCATGGTGATCATGGTAGCATGATACAGCTCATGGAACACGAGTCAGCAATCGGTGGATTTGATCCAAGACTCCCATCGTGTGTCTTTATGACTGGAAAGGAATGTCTCCCACCCGACCATACTCTAGGATACCATGAGTCAACCCCTCAAGGTTCCTCGTGACTTCCGCCTCATTGTCACTTCCCTCCTGATAAGGAGCAACAACATCAATCGGGAGAGGGATGCACTTGTCTATTGGGGACATCCCAGTAGGCTACTCTGGTTGAACGTCTGCATTAACAAGAGAAATGTTATAAGCACATATATACCAAAAACAATTTAAAAATCTCAAAATTAAAAAAATTGATTTTTTACCTTCATCCTCAAAATCCTCTCCATCTGGTAAGGGCATGTTTGGATCTCCACGGAAGTTGGTGCCACTATATGGACAGTCCTCCACAACGATCTTCTATCATCGTAGCCATGAAAAGAATGCAGGTATGTACGACATGTGCTGACCCCCAGTGATCCTAGCACCAGACGACTCTAGTGGGCCATCCGTGGATCGCATGGCATGGGAGAATCTACCTCAGTCAGCTGATACAGGAATAGTGGCACCCGTTCCAAGGAAAAGGTCACGAGCACAGATCTGAAGAAAAATTGCTTCAGATTCCTCGCCTTAGATTTGGTTAGCTGGCGCTTTATGTTGATCTTCGTGGCCTACGCCTAGTTGAAGATTGTGGGTGTTGTGCAGTTGATAGCATACAATAACTTCAAATTGTTGGTCTCATGTACCTCCTAGGACCCTACCACTCTGTTGATGGTCAACAAAAGCACTTTCAGTGTCAAATCCTGAAAAATGGAAATCTCATTTTTCCCACTCTTGGATTTCAGGGCCTCAGGACAGTGTTCAACAAGAAATGAGCATATGCTTGCCCCAATCAGTGGTGACCCATACAAGTTGACTAGTTCCCCTCTTTGGGACAGTCCAGTGATGAAATATAAATCTGAAGTTTCCAACTCTAGCTCTTGGTCACCAATGACAAATATTTCCTGATTTATGTCCCAAAGACTAATTAGGTACCAAAGAAACTTAGGTTGGGCTCGCATCCCTAGCGTGAGAAAGAATTTGAGGATCCCAAAAGCCCTCAAAACTTCCAGGAAATTTGGATCATTGAGTGCCTTGGTGTCCACATCCTCGTGTTTCCGTTCTCTCCAATCCACCATTTTCAGCAATTATTTCCTACAAAAGCCATTATTTGAGTCAACAATCATGCTTGGCACATAAAATTCAACTTTTAACGGTGTTTTTGGGAGGAAATAGGGTTTTTCCCTATTCATTATGTCGACACGCCTGTTTTAAAAACAGTTGCACTGATGGCACGACACACCTTGTTAATCACCCTCGGCTGGTGTGATTCCATGCCTGGAAGTCGTGCCAACCGAGGGTGAAAAACGCTTTACAAAACCTCCCTCAAAAAAACAAAAAATGGTTAAAAACAGGAATTAAATACATAAAAATGGAGCTCAAGGCTTTGGCTTTTACCTGTAACTGGCAGCTCGACGAGTGACCTCTTGGATCTCCCACAATCTACTCCAGAACAATTAGGGAAAAAGTGAGTAAAAAGTATTCACAACAAGGTAAAATGGTAAATGGTAAAAATATATTTACTTTTCTCCTTTTTATTCATTTTTTCATGAAAATATTAGGTTTTTTTAAGTATGTTAACCTATTTTGCCTCAAGAACTAGATAGTACACTTTACCTTTTTCGCACAGCGACAGGTGACAAATGTTCAACAATGATGATGAGTCACGTTTCAGCTCTTTTCTCGACTCGTTAAGCTCATATGAAAAGATTGTCAAGTATTTTTCCCTTTTGACTTGTAAAAGAGAACAAAATGGGGGGTCCGCTTTCAAGCTCTTTTCTGACCCTTGAAAAGCGAAAAGATGGCCAAGCCATTGTCATTTTTAACTCGTTAACAGATGTGAAATGTCGTGCCCCCAGTATAAGTTTGCCCCTTTTTCAGCTCGGGTGCACTATTTACAAAAAATGTACTCCTTAACTGAAATGGTCAAGCGGTTCTCTTAAGTATTGTGTACTACCTTTTCGGGCTCGAGAGACACAAACGTACGAAAAGGGACCATGTGGAGTTTTCTTTTCTGTGTCTTTTTCAAACTCTCTAAACATGAAAAATATACCAAGTTACACATTTGTTGGACTCGTTAAAATATTAAATGACATAGGATTCATCATCATGATGAACATGAGCTTCTCCTTCCTTGGGCTCATTAAACTTACTAGGTCAGATTCATCCGAAGGATGAACTTACAGTGCAAGAATATGCTATCCCCTTCAAGCTTGTGATTAAAAATAATTGGGGTACCTTCCAAAAATGGTGGGGGAAAACTTGGAAATCTAATCAGTTGTGTCAGCAGATCACTCTTGAACATGATACTTTCTGCTTCATGTCGGACTGGGATATCCTCCTTTGTGTCGTTCACCTTCTTGGGTTGGGCTGTTCATTTTTTCCTTCCATTTGATCTTTGCCATGTCATCATGACCATCGATCCTATGGATCCAAACACTACCAAACTTCCAGTGGTGTCGCCGATATGTTCAAGAGTCATCCTTCTGCAGTTACATTTCCCTCTGATTCCTTGTATCATCCAAAATCATTTTGCATCCTTTTGTCTCACATTGATTATGTGGGATAAATTATGGCCCTCCTTCAACATGGTTTCTTCCTGTCAACTTCAACTCATCATCCGGGAAGTTGACCAAGAGACTCCCTTCCAGTACCTTAGAGCTTGCATGCCCTAATGGCATGTTCTTTGTACTTGACGACGAGTTCACATCATTGGCTTTCAATCGAGTGATTTCACAGGTGTTTGACTTCAATTCCTTTATTCACATTCCATGGAATTTGTTGGTAGTACCTTGAGGACCATTGTCATTATTGGTGGTTTCTCTCGAACTTGTTAACAATTTACATCATTGACTAGTAATCAAGCGACTTTCTAGCATGTTCAACGTCAACACATCTATTCACATGTTAGGATTTGTACTTTGATTGGGTCGTGTTGGAGTGCAAGACCCTCGACTCAGATCAGAAAAGTTTAGGTTAAAAAGTGATGTGAAATGGTTATGTTGATATACATGTCTCTTTCAAATGGATGGTTGTGACCATACCATGAGTTATCATATGTGATCCTTCTCATTTTTGGATGGCTACAACCATACCTTGCTTTCATTATGAGCCTCTTTGATGGATGGTTGTGCCCATACCTGGATCCATTTACATGATCATTCTCTTGATGGTTGCATCCATGCCATGATTCATGTATCATTTGACATATTTCTCAGTTATGTATATGTATTTGTACTTGCTAGTAGGTTTTTCAAGGGAAAGCTATGGTTCCATGCACTACTTCATAAAGAATTTCATCCCTCACTCTAGTTCGGCCTTCACGCTTTAGGGGGCATTTGTTACACAAAATTTTGTCACTGTCCCTATACTCCCTATTCCTTGATCCTGGAGGACCTTTGTAGTGAACACTACATGCTTTCCCTTCATGAAGAAACCCCCATTGTGTCCCTCTTCATGAGCAGATCAATTCCCATTTGCACCATTTCCCTTGAAAATTCTATTTTGCCCAGTTTACAAGATCGGTGCTAATGGCCCTTGTCTTCCTCGTGCCGATATGTAGGGATTAACATTGTCCCTAGTACCGACCGGAGCGACTGAACTTTGTTCCAGTCACATCAGTCCTCTTATGGAAAGTTTTTTAAATAAAGAGTTGAAGTTTCCAGCTCTAGAAGCTTCGTAACGAAAGTCTGGTAAATGGTTTGGCCGGATGGGGTCGAGCATGTCAGTTTGGGCTCCTTTCCCCTATAATGATGGAACTACCCCAAGGGATAATACCTTCCCCCATGAGAAGAGGATCCATATCCCATCCATTCATCTTATATAAACCTCCCTTTTTCCCAAGCACAAGCTAGTGTTAATGTTGGTGTGCTAGTGCTAATTAAGTTTGGAGTAAACAGCGAGCTATTCATAGTTGTCGCTCTCTAGTTGTGTGAGGGAGAAGTGTGGATTTGATTTGGAGTGAAGCCTAAAGGGAAGAGCCTTAAAAGTATTGTTGTTGAGGCCATCATGGAATGCTAGCAGAAGTGTGTGGGAACCTAGTCTTGTCAGAGGAGAACGATAACGTCAAGACAATGGTTGTAATCGTTTCTTGGTTCAATATATATGCAACTATTGATTGATTACCTACATGATTTTTCATCTTACATATTCATGGCTTAATGTTTCTTGACTTGTTAAGTAGGTTGAATTACAATTTGTTTATTACCATGGTTGTTATTTTCTTTTGTTTACTTGTTTCACGTGTTTGAAGAAGGAAGCGAGAGATAGTTGGAGTGAGCAAGCAATGACATCATCAAATGGGATAAGCATACTAAGAGGTAGGCCCTCTTATTTGGTTCTAACCTAAGGAAATCTTCCATAGAATGTATCAGTTGTGGCTAAACCCATTATCGAGCTAGAAGAATTTGTTTGTGTTTGCACTTATAATGTTACTTCACCATAGTGTGTCATGTCCCCAATTTTGTGTATGCTAAAATCACTAAGGAGTTTTGCTAATTTTTAATAATATTAGAAAAGGGGAAAGTATTATTTTGCGCCAAAAAGAAAAAAATATTATTTTAATAGAATGGCAGAAAAATATTATTTTATTGAAGGTAGAGAGATAGTATATCGTTTTAATGGATATTGGAAGCAAAATATTATTTTACTAAAATAGAGGATAAAGTCACTTTCTGGAAAAATAGCCCCCACTAATAAAATAATAACTAAAAAGGGAGTCTAGAAGCATGGGGAGAAATTATAAAAGGAGGATGGACTCATTTTTTTATCATCCTTGTCTATTACATTTCACCTTTAATTTTCTCTTGGCGATGTTTAACAAAACAAGAAAAGTGTGGTTTAGCACAAGAATTACAAGCAGAAATTCCACCCTCATTTTGTACAACTTTGAGTGTCTCACTAGTGAGGCCTTGGAGAGTCCACTTCAGTTCTTCCATTAGAGATAATTGCAGATATTTCCCTCAACTATTCACATTACTTGGGTGCAAAAGCATAACTACACTGATCATTAGGAGCAAATCTCCTTCTTTGTTGGTTCCAGGAAATTGGAGGAGAATATTGGCACAAATGTGTAGGGTTGAGATAATGATATATTATTGGGATTAATTCTTATTTTCCTGAACCTACACTAGGGTTATTAGGAAGAATATGCACAGAGGTTTGGGGCTAGAAATTTAGTTGGATTTTGGCTGGAATTGGATATATTTTCAAAGAGATTTTGTAGGATATTTTTAGCTATTTCTAAAGGTGGATTTGGATAACTTGTTCAGGTGATTTCCTATTAGACATAGAGATGGGAAGTCTAGGATTTTCACACTAAATTGGGGCTTTTCAGATCAGCTAGAATCTGCCTAATAGTTTTCTGGGTTTTTGTGGGTATTTGGTGGAGATGCCTTAGTTAAAGTTTCATAATCTTTTGAGCAGTTTTGAGGGAAGAAATTCCAGTTCTTCTCCAACAAAAACATAAGAAACAACAATATTTTTTGGATAATTCACACTTTTTGGGGCTTTCTAGGTCAATTGGAATTAGCCCAAAAATTTTATGGGTTTGGTAGATTCTGGTGAGAGAGGCCTCCATTTGTTTTACATAAATTTTGGAGTATGTTTGAGGGCATAAACCACAATTCACCTCCAAAAGTAGCAATTCTTTTTATGGGTAGTGCGAGTTACCAATTTGAGCCATTTTTACGTTTGTATGCTTGCAGAATCTAGCATAGATTCCATCATTCCACTCTATTTTTACTTAGTTTCAACATTGATTTTAGTAAAATGACTCATATTTACTGTTCATATTATGTAGTTTCCTGATTTTGCATGCATATGTGAAATTATTATTGAGGTATCCTAGTTCATGTCTATGTTATTTACTATTATTTTCCATTAGGGACATTACAGTGGTATTAGAGCATGATCTTTCCCAACCATGGGGGAGATAGAAAGGTCATGGAGGCTTAGGCATGCATGCATAGTGATGGGTGAAACTATGGACATTCCAATGACACAAAAAGGGAGGAGTACATAGGAAATCATGGAGAATATTTTTAGAAACAATGATCCACCAAGACATGGTGGTCAGGGATAAGATCTAGAGGAGTTACTAAGGAAAAAAAGGCCATGATAGAGATGCTAAGACGAATTATGGGAATGTAATTATAGAACCAACAAGGTCAAGCCAACCATGGAGAAGCTATTTCTTGGAGAGGAAAGGGAAACCATGCTCATGCATGCACAACTAAATAGAACAATTCCAATACATATGGATAGACTAGCCGTCCTACCATGCCTCATTTTGTGGATGAACATGAGAGGAAGTGAGAGTCGAACACCTTTGCATATGTGCAGAAATATTTTTCAAAAGGGATCGATGAGTATGATGCATTGGATCCTAGGGTCATGAAGGCTCTATCATTTGGGGAGTTTTGTCATTTGGAGAAACATAAATCATGAGCTAGATATTTATAGAGAGGGGATAGTCAGAGGATGAGATTTAGAGAGACCTCTGAAGGAGGAAACTTAGCTTTACAGGTCTAGATTTTTGGACCCTAGGGCATAGGTACACCAATGGAAATTCCCAATTCATGTAAGTGATTCCTGACATTGAGCATGAGGAGGTTAAGTAGGAGGTAGAGGACATTGGTGGTTACGAGGAGGACATAGACCAACTTAGTGTGACTCCATAGTCACCACTATTAGACAACACATTGATGGAACTAGATGAGACAACAATAGAGAGAGTGGAGCACATACCCATAGGACCACCCACTGGTGAGATGTCAGTAGGCATAGAGGAATCCAGATCCATGACAAACTTTCCAAATGGCATCTACCTATGACTGGTTAGTGAGGATGATTTTCTTGATGGGTTATGTTTTGGGGAACCGTTGGAGGCTCAAGCTCAGCCCATGATGGAGGAGGATGAGCATCCATCTTTCGGACTAGCCATTGATCAGGGATAGAGAAGAGAGCACATGTTCAGACTTCAACCATATTCACATTAGAGGCATGCTAACAGGGTATTCAACATTTTTATATCATCTCTATCCACTCAACAAAGAGAGGCAAAGTTGTCTAAACTGATCATAGGGGACGACCAGGCCAACAAGAGTGAGAAAATTGAGATGAGTATGGCACAACATTAGCATGGAGTTCTTGTTCCATACACATGAAATTGTACATTTGATCCCTAATTTAGGATGGAAGGTGATAGGTACTAAGATGGTACTTCATGGAGTAGGCTAGGTGGTTGGATACATCCATGGCCATAGTTTAGTAGAGGGCATGGATTATTAGAGGGGTGTTTGGCCAATTTAATGTCTCTAAATTGTCCCAGGGCAGGTATATTGATGAAGTACAAGTGCACTATATGTGCTAGAAGTTATTTCTTATGTCATTATGTTCTTGTTAGGATCCAAAATTAAGATTAGTAAGGAGATGGTGTCGTTAATTATATTAGTGTCATAATCCCTAAAGTTATCTGCTAATTTCTTAGGAATTATTCTCTATTGGATCAGATTATGGATTATATGAGAGTGATTCTAGAATTTACTTGTGTTAGATTGTTTTGGATCTTTGTCTTGAATTTTTATGTTGTAGCCAAATCTAATTTACTAAGTGCAAAAGAAATCTATTCTATCAAACTGTAAAGGAATATTGTCTGAATTCAATTGCTAAGGAGAAGACTCACACTCTTTTACTTATTCAATTTCATCCAAACAAGACATTCTGAATAGCAGCTATGCTATGAAGTAAAAATAGTTGGACTACACTAGATAAAAAGAAAATGAAATAGCCACATTTTACTAGATAAAAATCAAATCAAATAGCAAAGTTAAACTAGGTATAAAGAAAAGGAACTTGCTTATGCATATAACAATTCATTGGCGAACTCATCATACTACATTTCTTCACACAAAATAGAGTATTCAAGTAATGAAAGAAACCTAATTGCAATCGATTAAAGACCTGTTACTGGTCGTAGGGGCCCTCCACGAATCAGTCAACAATCTCCAATCAACGCAGAAAATTTCAAACATGAAACCAAGTCTATTACTTGCAAACGGAACTTAACAAGTCCTTCTCAAAAATTACATGAATCGACGCGCACCCAAAACACAGTGCGGCCATAGTTTTTATAATAAGCCTTCGGCATAACAATGTGACTATTTCAATCCTAAATATCTTTATTTCAATCAAACTATATCGCTAAACAATTGATTTTATAATCGGAAAGAAAATCGATAAGATTTCGTGAAAACTCAGGTTTTATTCGACAATAATCTTGTGGTTGACTTTGAAGTTGACCGTGTTATCCTGCAACCTTCTTGATGAATTGGTTCGAGGGAGTAGGAAGGAATCCATGACGGGATGATTCCTTATCCATCTGTATCTTTCTTCGCTGAGCTAGAGCTTCTGAAACTTGCGAACAATAGAGGCAGTTGCGGAAATCTAGATTAGCTGCATAAACAGACCAATTCCGTAGTCGAATGCATAATTTAACAAAAAAATAGGGTGTATAGAAAAACATGAATAAGAATGCATGTAATTTCTTTCCTTTAACAAAACCTTGTGTCTATTGCATTATTTAGGTGATAGGTATATGAAAAAGGGAGGAAATATAGGCGAAAAGGGATGTCAAGGTAAGACAATCTTTGGACTCTACATTCCCCCATGCTGGAGGTTTTGTATGTCCTCATACACTTCATCATTGTTAGTCACTTGTGCCTTCTGGTCATCACCTCCAAGATTCACTTTCTTCTTCTTTCTTCCAACTACTAGCATCCTTGGTTTTCTCATGAGAATTTTGTGTTTTAAGTTGATAATTTCTCTCTGCATTGTCATGTTTTCCTTCTTCAGCTTTTTGTTCATTTTGTACCACAAACCCAAATGAAGGATTAGATTGTCACTTTTTGCAATCTGGATCTCACTTTATGCCTTCAATGCTTGATTCTCGTTCTTGAGATATCTGTTTAATGTCTCCAACTCAAAAATCTCTTGTTTTAAAATGTTTGAGGTTGAAGGTTCTTGTGGTTGATTGAACTGATTGCCCCCTTCTCCGAGACTTTGAATTGTTTCTTTAGTTTTTGTCTCTTTTCTTTCAAATGACTCTATGTAGTCATAAATCTCCTGTTGAATAGGTTCAACACTCGACCTATGCACTAGGCTTCTTAGAGGTGAGCTACAAGGTGGTGGTGACACTCTCGATGATGATTTTGGTGATCCTCTTGGAGAACTTTCAGGGTTTTCAGTTGGCTCGTTTTCAGTTAGGTTGTTTTCAATTGGCTCGTTTTCCTCAAGATCAATGTATTTCGTAGCTTTTGAGACTTCCTGTTGCACTGTGCTCAACCTTGTACTCCTCCTTAGTCCTGAGGTTTGTAATCCATGTACTTTCCTTATTTTAGTTTATGATATTTCCTCTTGAGGAATGGTCCTAGTTTGTGGTAAATACTTTGTTCTCTTGCTAGCTTTCTTTCTTCTAAGATTTCCCTTTTTCATTTTCTACAAAATATCCACTATGGGCAGCTCTTCTTCTGATAATTCCGGTTGAGTTTGGGGCTCCTGCTCTTTTATTACTTCTATTCTTCTCTTCCTTCTTCTGAGGGTCCTACTGCTGCTGGCTTGTTCTGGATATCTTTCTTCAAAATGGTTACTCACTAGAAAACCTTCCCAGTTATCCCCTATACTCCAAAGATGGAACTCAATCAAGACCTTTATCAAGCCATGGTGATACATGGTATTTTCTATGAATTGAATTCTCTTTTGAATGTTTGTGGACATTTTCTTGAGACTATGTAAGAGAAAATAAGGAAGATTCCTCTAGTGATATTCAAGAAAATGCATCATCATCCTAACATGGTAAAAATACATATACCCAAACTAGCCCTCACAAGTGACAATTTTTTTAAGTATAAGTAGTAAATTTTTCCATTTACTCTTAAGGGATGGGCTAGGAATACCTTTCTTGAAGACAATGGTCTCCATATCTGGATTTTTCAAGAAGACCTTCCAATCTTCTCCATTAATTCCCCTGTGATTGAACCATTTTTCTCCACTCCTTTGTAATTCAGTAGCTTCTGTGATCATGGACTCTGTTATGGTGATCTTAATGTCTCCTATTTTAGCTTCAGTTCCATCAAACGAGCGTGCAAATGTCTTTGTCACTTCCTTGTGAAAATTGTTGAATTTTTCTATGAACGACAACCATTGTTTCTTTTGCAGCAGCTCCCTGGTTTGAGGATATCTCTCCGAGAATTTCTTCCCTGCTGGATCGGTTCGAACAATGACACCCATTATGTAGGATGCTTTGCCTCAAAGACTAGTTACTTTGACAAGAGAATGGTGTTGGTATGGTTTTTCTAAGTGGCAGAAGGACGGAGTGGCTGAAAGTTTAGAGAAGTGTAAGAATAGGTGGATTATAATAAGGGTTATAGGAATTAATTAAACTGTTGGGGTGCATTTAAAATGATGGTTCGGTGATAACTTCAAAGGATTCAGAATGAGGACGTGACATGACTTTTAAGTGGTGGATTATGATGTTTTGTTAGGCGACCATCACCCTTAAGTTGTAATGATTTCATTTTAATTTTTGGTAGCACTATGTCTTCTTAGTCATATATGCAATATATCAATCCCTATTGCTAAATTAAAGTAGCTCATACCTGTGATCCACTTTGCTAACCTTGTTTCTTATTCTGAGATCTCTTGCAGGTATCCTTCAACTCAAATCACCAAGTGTCCCTGTAGGCTTCCAAAATTTTATTAGGTTGTAGAAACTTGTCTTAGCTATAGAAACTTGTCCGAGCTGCGGAAAGTTGTTGATTTTGCAGCTGAGAAAAAAAACTTTAATAAAGGAACTTTGTTATTTTCTTTTTGAAAGGAAAATTTGAAGTGTTGATAAAAATTTGTTTTCACTCTAAATTTTGTATATAAACCTGCCAACAATGTGTTGGTTTTCATGTTTATACCCTTTTATTATTATTATTATTATTATTATTTTTTAGAAAGTAAAACTGAGTAAAAATTTCAAAGGTGG
The DNA here is from genome assembly GCA_000404065.3 of Pinus taeda. Lineage (NCBI taxonomy): Eukaryota > Viridiplantae > Streptophyta > Pinopsida > Pinales > Pinaceae > Pinus > Pinus taeda. Next base: position 56,416 of record APFE031333631.1, read on the forward strand.
AAAAGAAGAAGAATTCTTCTTGACCATCTTCAGTTCTGAATTATCTTGGAACATTTTAACAAATTCCTCTTTTGTCAATGGCTTCTGGTAAAGTCTGAGTCGATGTCCATTTACTAATAGAGGAATTTTCCCTTCATCAGTGATGCTAATTCTAACTACACCATTGTAAAAAACACTTTCAAATTCATAAGGTCCAAGCTAGTGGGTTTGGAATTTCCCTTGAAATTTTTTTAACTTTGAATCGAAGAGTAATGCCCAATCTCCTCGATGAAATTTCCTTTCTTTAATGTACTTATCATGCCATATAGATCTTTGTTGTTGAACTAGACTAGTTCTATGGAGGGCTTCTTGTCTCATTTCATCAAGCTCATTTAGTTGTCTCACCCTTTGCTTGTGTGTTTCTGATAAGTCAAGATCTAACTGGATTGTTGTCTTATAGGTCTGGATCTAGAAATCTATAGGAAGTAAGACTTTCTTCCCATAAACAAGTTAATAGGGAGTATGTCCTGTAGTATTTCTCCATTTAGTTCCGTAGACCATAAAGCTTCTGGTAGCTTTTCCACCCAGTCCATTCTATGTAGATGTACAGTCTTGGTAAGGATTTATTCAATCACCTTATTTGTGGACTCAACTTGTCCATTGGCTTGTGGATGGTATGGAGTGGATTTCCAATGTTTGATCATGTATTGCTCCACAAGATTTTGCACTAATCTGGATTTGAACCGTGTTCCTTGATCTGTTACAATTTCTCTTGGAACACCAAAACGAGTGAAAATATCCTCAAAAAGAAATTAAAATACAATATTTTTAGTAGCAAAAGGAAGTGCTTTAACTTCTACCCATTTAGTGACATAATTAGTACATACCAGAGTATACCTCTTTTGCTTTGAAGGTGGGCTGATTGGTCCAACAAAATCTAGTGCCCACTTCTCAAATGGTTCGATGAGTACCTATGGTTGTAGTGGAATTTCATTTAAAGGAGTGGGTTTCACATTCTCTAAAAACTATTACATCTTTTAACATATTCCTTGATGTCCCTAAAAATGGAAGGCCAATAATATCCTAAAAGCAAGATTTTGTAAGCAGTTCTTCTATTAGAAAAATGTCCCCCCACATGGCTCATTGTGGCAAGCTTCAAGTATTTTTGGTATTTCTTCCTCTCGAACACATCTTATAATGATGAGGTCTGGTCCTATCTAGTATAACTCTTCATTTATCCATGAATAAGATGTGTTATTGTGGACTATTCTTCTCTTTTCTCTAGGAGATAAATGAAATGGCATTTTTCCTATAGATAAATACAATATCTTCATACCAAGGTGATTTAGTAGATACTGCAAAAAGATATTTATCAGGAAATTTATCCTCTATGGGTTTATCATTATTATCATTTTGTATTCTATAAAAAAAATTGGCAATTGTTTTATGTTTTCCTGGCCTATCTAGAATGGTTATGTTGAATTCTTGTAATAGTAAGAACTATCTAGTTATTCTTCCATTAGTAACTAGTTTATTCATTAGGTATCTAATGGTAGAATGGTTTGTGTGAACAAAAGTATCATAGCCAGTTATGTAATGTCTGAATTTGTTAATGGCATGAACTACAGCTAAAAACTCCTTTTCAGTGACAATATAATTTAACTCTGTAGGAGTTAAAGTTTTACTAGTATAATAGATTGCATAAGGAGTAATATATTTTTGTCCCAACACGGCTCCTAAGGCTGAATCTGAAGCATCCGTTGAGATATGGAAAGAAAATTTCCAGTTAGGTCTTTTTAAGATAGGTGCTTCAGAAATTCTCTTTTTCAAAGTTTCAAAGGCAGCTTGACATTAAAAATCCCAATTGAATTCACATTCCTTGGTGAGTAATTTAAAAAGTGGGGATGCAATTTTTGTGAAGTTTTTTATGAATCTTCTACAATATCCAATAAAACCAAGAAAATTTCTAACATCTTTTTGAAAACTTGGCACTGATAACTTAGAAATGAATTCAACTTTAGATGAGTCTACCTTAATTCCATCTCCTGAAATATGGTGACCTAAAACAATTCCTTCATTAAACATCATGAAACATTTTTCATGGCTTAATGAGAGATTTGTTTCTTTACATCTTGTTAATACTTTTTCTGAATTTTCTAGTGCTTCATTGAAATAATCCCCATAAACTTTGAAATTATCCATGTACACTTCCACACAATCATGAATAAGGTCAGAGAAAATTCCGAGGACTTTTCTCTGGAATGTTGCTGAAGCATTGCATAATCCAAAGGGAAGTACTCGGTAAGCATAAGTTCCTCATGGACAAGTGAATGTGGTTTTATCTTGATCTTCAGGGGCTACCTGAATTTGGCTATATCCACTGAACTCATCCAAGAAGGAAAAATATATTTTTCCTGCTAATGTGTCTAAGACCTGATCTATGAAAGGCAGTGGAAAGTGGTCTTTTAATGTTGCTTTATTTAGTTCCCTGTAATCAATGCATACTCTCCATTTTCCATTTTTCTTAGGAATGATTACCAGGGGAGAAACCCACTAACTATCGAATATAAAATAGATGAAATTTACATTTAATAATTTGTGCAATTCCTCCTTAACAATTTCTTTTAAATTCAAGTTCATTCTTCATTGAGGCTATATAACCAGTTTTGCATTATGTTCAATGTAGATATTATGTATGCAATTTTTAGGATCAATCCCTCTCATGGCAGTGTATTCCCATGCAAAAGCAGAAGAATGTTTTTGTAAAATTTCTATCAATTGACTCTTTTGTAATTCTTCCAAGTTTTCATTAACATTCAAGGTTTCCTTAGAAAGATTTCTATCAAAGAATTCCGAAATTTTTCCATGGAGAGCAATGATACCCGTTTAGAAGAGAGATACTCATTTTGACTACGATAATGATGTGAGGAAGATTCATTATTTTCCAATAGGTTTAGGATTTGGTCTTCTTCTCTTACTTGTTCAATAGTAAAAATAGGTTGTATATCCTCTTCATCCTCTATCCATTCTTCATTTTTTGTGTCTGTTGTTGTTTTTGCAGGACGGTATAATGTAAATTTATTTGTATAATTTCCATTTAAGATAAACATGTCACTTGATCTACAACCGATGAAATCATCAGTTGTAGCTAATCAAGGTCTTCCTAGAATTAATGGATGTCCTCCTAAATTATTCTTGGGTGTTAACACCATGAAATCAACAGGATATTAACAAGAATCTAAGGATACACAAACATCTTCCAACACACCATTTAGTTTAATAACAGACCTATCTACTAATTGTAATAAGTTTGGTGTGTATTGAAGGTTAGGAAGCCTAAATGTGTCCATAACTTGTTTACTCAATATGTTTATGGCTGCTCCTAGATCAATTAGTGTGTTTGATATTTCAGTTCCATTGATGTGAATTTTTACAATGGGGCTTCCTGGATCTAAATATTTTTGAATTGTCATCTTCCCCATCATAATGTCTACAATTTTTCCAACTAATTGACTTGTTTTTATGTCTTTTATTTTTCTTCCTGATCTTTGTCTACTTAGTTCCTTAATTGTTTTCACAAAAATTGGTATTTCTTTTATGGCTTGTAATAAAGGAATCTTAATATAGACATTTCTCAATTCATCCATCATATTGTAATCAGGCAAGATAATTTGTTTTTCTACTCCTTCATCAATTTTCAACCATTCAGGGAAAGGTGGTCTAATTGATACTGAGGGTTGTTCTATGATGGGAGTATTTATTGGAACATATTTTGTTTGTTTATTCTCTTTCTGGGGTAGAGAGGTCTCCCCTTCTTCTGATTGGTTTTTGTGTTTTTGAAGATCGGATCTTGTTTCTTGAATGACTACTGGGGGTTTTCTTGGTAACACTCTTCCAGACCTTAATTGGACATTATTTAGATCTAGTGGAGTTATTACATAAGTTCGAGGATTCTACCCTTCCACATTGTACAAAAGTTGTTGTCGCATTTTATTATTAGGATTCAGAAGTGGTTGAGTGGGTAGTTGATTTGGTTTTTGTGGAAATGGTAGGGAGAGCTGTGGGTTTTGATTTTGAACTTGAATTTGTGATAATTGGTTGGCTTGAGGAATTTGATTAGATGGTGGTAGAAATTGTAGTGGAAGATAGGATGGCAAATATTGTTGATATTGAGCATAGGCTCCATAAGGATTTTTCCATCCCTGATCCCAAGATTGTGACTGTGGCTAAGTCCAAGGCTTCCAAGTTGGATTCCAATTATTTTGTGAAGACTGAGCAAATTGTTGTGGTATGAACCCTTGTGGTTGATCTGGTTGGGGGTTTTTCCATTGTCTCTTGGCTATAAAGTAAAGAGGATCTACTTGTTCTGGAATCCCCTCATCGTTAAATACAACCTTGAGACCTGGTAAAGAAGGACATTCCTTCGTATCATGATTATTTGCACATATAACACAAGTTTATATGGCTTTTGAATATAAGGGATACTCTCTTAGAGCATGATTATTTTCACATATAACACAAGTTTATATGGCTTTTGAATATAAGGGACACTCTCTTAGAACATGTTTCTTTCGACATTTAGGATAGAAGATAGATAATGTAGTATTTTCACAATTTTTCTTGTTTTGTATTTTAAGGGTGTCTATCTGCTCACTTAGGCTCCCTAAAATATCTGTCTTAAAGGTATCAAGCAAGTTTCCTAATTCTGCCCTACTGACTATCCCAACTGCATATTTATTGATTCTTGACAAAAGAGGGTCTCTAGAACTCCTCCCAACTCATGCTTTACCCCTTGAGATATGTACACATAAATCACAAATATTTGCAAATGGTAGTTGGGAAATATCTCCCTTCCCGGTTAGGTTAAGGAGATCGATCCACTCATATTTAATAGCTCTGAGTAAGAGGGATTTTAATGTTTCCTCATCCAAATTATGCATTTTTCCCTTTTAATATTGTAGACAAACCTTTCTACTAAATCTTCAAGATTTTCATCTTCTTTTTGTGTCATTTTGAAGACTTCATCTTTAAGGTTACTAGGCATACAATAATCTCTATATTTTCCTAAGAAAGCCTCTTTCATTTGTCCCCATGTTGTTATAGAATGCACTCCTAGACTCATGAACCATTTTAATGTTGAGTCTTTTAATTTAGTAGGGAACAATTTTAATTTTTGAGCATCATGTATATGGTCATATGATCTACATAATACTTCAAATTCGAAGAGAAATGTCTTTGGGTCTTCATTTATTTTTCTGTGGAAATGAGGAAGAATTGAGGGTAATATATTTTTCATTGTGAGGGTTGTATCTTCATCAAGAATAGGAAATCCAGAAGGATCTTGGTTTCCTCTGCCTATACCCCCTCCTCTATTCCTATCTCCACCTCTACCTCTACCCCTACCTCCTCCAATCCTATTTTCCTCACCATGGACATTGTGTACCTCTCCTTCCCCTTCTTTAGCCATGATAGATTCTTCGGAACTAATATAGTGTTCTTCTAATCTTTCTGGTTCCTCTATCAATGGTTGTTCAAAATAAGTTTATTGTTCCTCTTCTTCACTTGGAACTCCTAATTTTTCTCCCAAAATTTGTTCACCAGTGGAGGATAGAAAAATTACTCCTGTAGTTGGGGATGTAGGATTTTCTTCAATTACAACTTCAATAGAGGAAGTGGGTGAAGTTCTAGATTGGATTTCTAATCTTGAGATTTCAGGAAGTCTTTGTCGACCCCTAAAGGGAATTCAGGTTTGAGTAGGTGGTGTGGATTCTCGAAATCGTGGTAAAGTGAGTGGATTTGTGGGAATTAAACTTCTTCCTCAACCTACAAATATACCTCGAGAGTCTCTATCCCTACAAATATCATGTTTTGAATTAACGATTTTTTTCTTAACTTCTATTTTCACTTCCCTAGCAACGGCGCCAAAGTGTTTTGCCAATTTAATTTCTTTAAACTGTCAATAAAAAATGATCAACCAGGGCAGGTATATTGATGAAGTACTGGTGCACTATATGTGCTAGAAGTTATTTTTGATGTTGTTATGTTCTTGTTAGGATCCAAACTTAATATTAGTATGGAGGTGGTGTCATTAATTATATTAGTGTCTTAATCCCTAAAGTTATCAGCTAATTTCTTAGGAATTATTCTCTATTGAATCAGTTTATGGATGATATGAGAGTGATTCTAGACTTTATTTGTGTTAGACTGTTTTGGATTTTTGTCATCAATTTTTATGCTGCAACCAAATCTAATTTACTAAGTGCAAAAGAAATCTATTCTATCAAAATGTAAAGGAATATTGTCTAAATTCAATTTCTAAGCAGAAGACGCTCACTCTTTTACTTATTCAATTTCATCCAAACAAGACATTCTGAACAACAACTATGCTATGAAGTAACAATAGTTGGACTACACTAGATAAAAAGAAAATGAAAATGCCACACTGTACCAGATAAAAAGCAAATCAAATAGCATATTTAAACTAGCTATAAAGCAAAGGAAATTGCTTATGCAAATAACGATTCACTAGCAAACTCATCGTACTATATTTCTTCACACAAAACAGAGTATTCAAGTAATGAAAGAAATCTAATTGCAATCGGTTAAAGACCTATTACTGGTCATAGGGGCCCTCCATGAATCAGTCGAAAATCTCCAATCAACGCAAAAAATTGCAAACATGAAACCAAGTCTATTACTTGCAAACGGAACTTAACAAGTTCTTCTCAAAAATTACATGAATCGGTGTGCACCTAAAACACCGTGCGGCCATAGTTTTTATAATAAGTCTTCGACATTACAGCATGAGTATTTCAAGCCTAAATATCTTCATTTTGATCAAACTATATCGCTAAACAATCAATTTTCTATTCAGGAAGCAAATCGATAAGGTTTCATGAAAACTCGGATTTTATCCGGCGATAACCTTGTGGTTGACTTTGGAGTTGACCATGTTATCCTGCAACCTTCTTGATGAATTGGTTCGAGGGAGTAGGAAGGAATCCATGATGGGACCATTCCTTATCCATTTGTATCTTTATTCACTGAGCTGGAGCTTCTGAACCTTGTGAACAATGGAGGTAGCTGCAGAACTCTGGATTAGTTGCAGAAACAGACCAATTATGTAGCCAAATGCATACTTTAACAAAAAAATAGGGTATATAGACACACATGAAGAAGAAGACATGTAATTGCTTACCTTTAACAAAACCTTGTGTCTATTGCATTATTTAGGTGATAGGTGTAGGAAAAAGGGAGGAAATATAGGCAAAAAGGGATGTCAAGGTAAGACAATCTTTGGACTCTACAAGGGGCTTGAGGGCTACACTGTTGTTGAGATCTAGATGGGATTTCCCATCACATCGTATAAAAGGTAGGTTATGGTAGTAGGTATGTGATGGATCTAGTGGTTGGATCCACACAAATTTTTAGATGTCCGTCAGATCCATGAACAACCCTAGTGACAGGATGGTTTGATAGGGCAACAAGTAGATTTCATGAGTTTTTTTGGCATATTGAATGTGCACAGGATCAAAGGGTGATTAGACTACTCTGGAAGGAATTGGTAGGAGGAGGTTGCATTCATAAACCACCAAAAAGGGCATTGCATGGAGATAGTGATCTCTCATTTGTATATTGGACATGGGAGCTACTGAGGATAGACACAATAGTCATTTCATTAGCATGTGAGGAGTTAGGTCACTTATGTCTATCAGGGTAGATGAGGAGATGTAGCTCATATCATGGAGGGTTTACTAGTAATGTGGTGGATTGTGGTGAAGTAAAATTATAAGTGTGGACACAAACAAATTCCTCTAGCCTGATAATGGGTCTAGCCACAACTGATACATGCTATGGAATATTTCTTTAGGTTAGTACCAAATAAGAGGGCATACCTCTTAGTACGTTATCCCGTTTGATGATGTGTGTGCTTGCTCACTCCAACTATCTCTCACTTCCTTCTTCAAACACCTAAAACAAGTAAAAAACAACAAACAACAACCATGATAATAGACAAATTGTAATTCAACCTACTTTACAAGTCAAGAAACATTAATCCATGAATATGTAAGATGAAAAATCATGTAGGAAATCAATCAATAGTTGCATATATATTGAATCAAGAAGAGATTACAACCATTGTCTTGATGTTTCCATTCTCCTCCGACAAGAACAAGTTCCCACTCAATTCTGCTAACATTTCACGATGGCCTCAACAACAATAGTTTTCAGGCTCTTCCCTTTAGGCTTCACTCCAAACCAAATTCATATTTCTCCCTCACACAACTAGAGAGCTACAACTATTAATAGCTTGTTGTTTACTCCAAAATTAATTAGCCCTAGCACACCAACATTAACACTTGCTTGTGCATGGGAAAAAGGGAGGTTTTTATAGGATGAATGGATGGGAGATGGATCCTCCTATCATGGCAAAAGGTCTTATCCCTTGAGGTAGTTCCATCATTATAGGGGAAAGGATCCAAAACTAACATCCTCGACCCCATCCAGTCAAACCATTTACCAGACTTCTGTTACGCAGATTCTAGAGCTAGAAGCTTCGACTCTTTATTTAAAAAACTTTCCATAAGAGGATCAGCATGACTGGAACAAAGCTCAGACACTCCTTTCGATGCTAGGGATAGTGTTAATCCCTGCATATTGGCATAAGGGAGACAAGGGCCATTAGTGCCGGTCTTGTAAAGGGAATTGATTTGCTCATGAAGAGGGACACAATGGGGGTTTCTTCATGAAGGGAAAGCATGTAGGATTCACTGTAGAGGTCCTCTAGGATCAAGGAACGGGGAGTACAGGGACAATGACAAAATACTATGATAAAAGGTAGGTTATGGTAGTATGTGTGTGATGGATCTAGTGGTTGGATCCACACAAATTTTTAGATCTCTGTCAGATCTCCGAACAAAATTAGTGACAGGATGGTTTGATAGGGAAACAAGTAGATTTCATGAGTTTTCTTGGAATATTGAATGTGCACAGGATCAAAGGGTGATTAGCCTACTCTGGAAGGAAGTGGTAGGAGGAGGTTGCATTGGTAAACCACCAAAAACGGAATTGCATGGAGATAATGATCTCTCATTCGTATATTGGACATGGGAGCTACTGAGGATAGACACAATAGTCATTTTCATTAGCATGTGAGGAGTTAGGTCACTACGGTCTATCATGGTAGATGAGGAGATGTAGCTCATATCATGGAGGGTTTACTAGTAGAGTGGTGGATGCATTGGTGCATATGTGATTCCAGATGGTACATAGTAATACAAAAATGAGCATTGGTATCCAATGGTGCAAGGAGTTGTACCAAAGAGTTTAGTTTTATGCAGAGGATTGCAAGTGAATGTGTTGGTGTACAACATGGCATGATGATGCACAATATATTGTTGGAACATTGCCTCAAAAGGGATATCTGAGAGGGACAACCAGCATAACCTTGGGTTTGGAACTCCCAAGTTTGGAGAGAAGGTTGGTCACAGGGCTGACCATGATCTTTCGTATGAGTTATTAGATATACCCTTTGGAGTCCACACATTTATCACTCTATAGCATTGCAAACTGATACAAGGAACTTGGGTATTGTCACTTGATTCTCTCATCACAATCAATAGGACCCAAGAGGTTCATCTGAGACAGTTAGACAACAGGTAATGCATTAGGATAGAGGATTTCCAGCTATGGCATATGGTCAAGGTGCAAGTTGGTAGGTGCAACCTTAGGGATGATTTGATCTTCTATAGAGGTAGCACATGCTCCACCCTTGAGCCCACACTTACAGAGATGCATGACACCTTTTGGGAAAGGAATTTTGAGATATCTCTGGAGCATATATAGCAATTGGTGGACCCTTCTTGCAGGAAGATTTTTAGACTTTAGAAAGTATTGGGTAGCACCTATAGGAGGAAGGATAGCAATTCTCATAGTGTGGTATGGTAGGCGGAAGGTAGTATTGCACAGACCAGATGATTCGTGATGTATGAACTCCACATATTGATTGAATATAGTGAACCAAGATAGGGCAAGGGTTGGTGCCAATAGTTGTGAGGACTATGCTGCAGTTGATATGGCTATGGGATCCAAGAATTCAAGTGGTTGATTGGTCATGATATTTCATGATGAGAAATATCAAAGCAGACAGTGACCCAACTCATTCTTGGTTTGACATATGTGAGAGAACTAAGGCGTTTGTCCCAGAGCAGGTCTTATTTTCCTTCTCACTACTCTAGATTAGGGTTCGTGTTCAATGGGTAGACCTTGACATCGTGGAGATACCTGAGACAAATGCATTTGAAATCCATCGATATTTTTCCATCAGATTGCAAGAGAGGAGGGTACAACTTGCACACAATGGGAAGACAATCATAACCATAGTGGCACAACAACAACATGGTGATCTGAATCAGGATCCATGAACGACTGTCAAAGGACCTTGACTATATCGGGACAAAAAAAATCTCTAATGAAATCCAAAACAACATCCAAAATGCCCTAAACTAGTGACCATGGCAGCCAGCGTGGAACGATGAGGACCTCAGTCAAAGCGTGCTGACTGAGGCCCATGGAGACTGCGCAAGAGGTCAAAATAGCCCCTGAGAGCCCCAGACCGGGAAAAGGAGCTGATCACTAATCGTGCATCGCTGAGAAAACCGGGTCGTAATGGAGGAGCCTTAAGCCCTTGGTCACGTTGGGAGATAGAGAACTGCAGGCAGAGAAAGAACAAGCGCTAAAGTACAAAGGCGGGACTCGCGCCCTGGAAACCGACGGTTTTGATCAAGGCGCCCTTGAATGGTAAGAGGTTTTGGACAGGAACTGAGTGATCCCATACACCGATCGACGCGTGGCAGCAAAGGAGAGAGAAAACCGTCGTTGATCGCGCCTTATCGGTTGAGCAAGTCAACCACGCTCTGTGTGCGTATGACGTCAGATCTTAAGGATCCCAAAGCAAACGACTAAGATTGCGCCTGATATAAAGAAGTGGAATCGACTGGGAATTAAGCCACGCCCTAAAGGGATTTGGAATCCGTTGACCACCACGATAGAGAAATAACGTATCCACGACATAACCGAAGAAATGAATCGACGAGTAGGCTGGCGTTGTTCCGATGAGGACACGTGGCCACTCCCTGAGCATTCATGTTGATGCTGAACACGGAACTCCAAGCACAGCTACAGAAGGAGAATCGACACAGGTAGAAGAGTAACTAAGCAGGCATGAGTTTGAATGGCTAAAGGCCATGAATAGAGACAATCAAATAACAAGAGTTGATTGGGAACCCGAATTGAGAGGAGTCCAAGCGACCAAGAGAGATAGTGAAAAGTGAACTCTGAGAGGGGGACTGAACACAGAGAATAGTAAAGCCAAGCAGAGGAGACAGAGGGTCGAGCTGACCACAGGAAGCATTGAGCACCAGAGAGCTTGAAGATTCAAGCCTTCCCATAGAGGAATCTGTCCAGACTGAGCATCACATTTGGCTCTTTCCACTGTAGACCAAGGGTCATAGAGTTGGTAGGAAGAAAAAAAAGAGTTTGTGAACTCTGAGTGGCTTGGGGAATCCAAGAACCACCCTGCCAAGCAAAATCTACTTCAAGAGAACTCATATTGAGTCCCTGTATTGTAATTTCTCTACTGCAAGACAAAATAAAACAAGGCCACCACTGAAGCTGGACCGGAGACGGAGCCCTAGAGAATAGGGTGAACTCCTTCTTAAAAATTGTTTGTGTCTTTGTCTTGCTTACTGTATTTCTCTGTTGTCTTTCCACTTATTCTCTATGTATTGGCAATCTGCTCAATCCGTTTTTTCAATAACACAGAACACACACACCAGCACATGAGTTTGTAATACCTTTGGTTTAATAAATCTTTAACTGATGGCACTCATAGGGTGATTATCAGATCAAGTGGTATCAAAGCCCTAGGCTATAAGGTTAGACAAGCTTGTGTTGGTTTAGCTGTGAATGCTCACTAGATCAAAGCTCAAATTAGGAGGAGAGTTGGTGGAAACTAATCCTGAAATTGGGAGAGTCTATTCTCAAAAGACAATGTTAGAGGAAGGTTTTATAGGGCCAGACCATCAATTCATAGAAAGTTTCCTAGCTATAAAGTCTATGGTAGAAGAAATGTATAGGGACTTTAAAAATCATAAGGATGAAGATTCATCAGGCTCTAAACAAGATAAAGAAGAAGATGAATCTCATTCCCATGACCACTCAAAAGGGAAAGGGAAAGAAGAAAGCTTTCCTACACCTCCTAACAGCCTTATGCATAATAAGAAAGCATCTTTGATTAACCTAGATGTTAAATTTGATTTGCCTATATATGATGGAGAGCTAAATGTTGAAAAGTTGGACAATTGGATTAGACAAATTGATGTGTATTGCAGAGTATAGAACATAGACTCAAACAAGAGTAAGATTCAGCTGGCAAGCCTACGCCTAGGAGGCAGTGCCTTGGTTTGGTGGGAAGGCAAAACTCAAGCCGATATAAAGAAGCATGGTAAGACCATCTCTGTCTGGAGTGCATTTGTTGTTGTAATCAAAAATCAGTTCTATCCATTGGCTTACATGCAACAAGCCATGATGAGTTGGCAAACTCTTCGGCAGTTGAAAGGGAAAAGTGTGCAAGGGTATACTCAAGAATTTAGAAAGAGAGCATTGATGTTGGGTATCTCATTAGAATCACCAGAAACTCTTTTAAGGTACATTGGTGGTCTACACAGCTACTTGAGGCATACCATCCTCATGTTTAATCCCACTAGTATAGATGAGGTATATGTACAAGCTACTCATCTAGAAGCTAGAGGAAAGAATGGAAATCCAGAAGTTGGGGGACCATCCAAACCCACTGTAAGCAAGAGCAAGGAGAAAAGAAAGCAGAAGTGGAAAGCAAGGAAGGCTAACACTGCACAAAAAGGCAAAGCTTCATGCACTCACTGTAAAAAGGAGGGGCATGATGATGAGCACTATTGGATTCTGCATCCAGAGCTGAGGCCTAAGAAGTCAGAGGACATGAAGAAGAATACTACTGCAGCTATTCAGAAAGATTTGGGGTCAAACTCGGGAGATGAAACAATCATTGTAGCCACAGGTATAAAAGGTAAGAATTCTGAAGCATCTACTAGCAATTCTGCTCAATCTGTAATTGATGAAGAACATGAGAGAAAAAGACATGAGCTTTTCCATAGTTGAGTTGTTTCCAAAAATCAAATGATTGATACTTTGTTTGATAGTGGCTCACAAGTGAATCTAATTTCCAAAGCAATTGTAAATAAATTGGGTTTAACAACTACACCTCATAAGAAACCATACCCATTAGGATGGTTGAATGATAAAGCACAACTACAAGTGACTAGACAGTGCAAACTCAAGTTTTCTTTTGGGTCAACATTTGTAGATGAGGTTGAGTTAGATGTAATTCCGTTGGATATATGTGGAATTGTTTTAGGAAGTCCTTACTTGTATGATAGAAAGTCTATTTTCTATAGAAATAAGAACAAGTATCCACTTGTTAAAGATGAAATTGAATACTTTGTAAGAGCTCATAAACTCAAGAATAATTATACTCTCATAAAATCAGGACAGATGAAAAGAATGATAAATTCATGAAAACAGTTTCTACTAATGGTCATAAAGGAAAAGACACCTGATAAAACCAATGTATTTGAGGCCTGTAATGCTGATCAGTAAGCTGATATAGAAAAGATTGTTTCAGAGTATGATGTCTTGTTTCAAGAACCTAAATGTCTGCCACCCACAATGGGAGTAGTACACAATATTATTTTGCAGCAAGATGTTCCATTGCCTAAAATTGGGATGTATAGGTTATCTGCTTTAGAGAATGCTGAAATCAAGAGACAGGTGCAAGAGTTGCTCGAGAAAGGGTTCATCAGGCCTAAAACATCACCATGTGGGTCACGAATTGTATTGGTGAGAAATAATGATGGCTCGTGGAGAATGTGCATTGACTACCGAGCACTGAATAAAATAACAATCAAAAATCGTTATCCCCTTCCTCGCCCAGATGATCTTTTAGATCAATTGAAGGAAGTTGTTTATTTCACTAAGCTGGATTTGCACAGTGGATACCATCAGGTCAGGGTTGCAAAGCAAGATGCATGGAAGACTGCTTTTAAAACAAAGCATGGATTGTATGAATGGCTGGTTATGCCTTTTGGCTTGACCAATGCCCCTGCCACTTTCATGAGATTAATGAATGATGTACTCAGACCTTTTCTTCATGATTTTGTTATTGTATATCTGGCTGACATTCTGATTTTTAGTAAAACATGGGAAGAACATTTAAAGAATGATTAAGCAGGAATTAGATGTTTTGAAAAGAGAAAAACTTTATGTTAAACTCTCCAAATGTGAATTTGGAAAAACCTCTCTAAATTATTTGGGTCACATAGTAGGGGGAGGTGAATTGAAAATAGATCCCTCTAAAGTGGTAGTCATTATAAACTGGCCTAAACCCAAGTCTTCTATAGAAGTGAGAAGCTTCTTAGGAGCAACACAGTATTGGAGGAAGTTCATTTCAAATTTTTCCTCAATTGCAACTCCCTTACATGCTTTGACAGGATTGAACAAGGTGTTTCAGTGGGGAGGCAAACAGCAGAAAACCTTCGACACCTTGAAAGAAAAAATTAGTACAGCACCTGCACTAGCACTGCCAGATCTACAAAGACCATTTGAGGTCTAAACTGATGCCAGTGACTATGACATGGGAGCAGTGCTGACACAACATGGTAAACCCATATGTTATCATTCTAAGACTTTTAATTCTATAGTAGTTAACTGTCCTACATATGATAAAGAAATGTATGCATTATTTTAGAGTGTGAAAAAGTGGAAACATTATTTAATGGGCAAAGAAACAGTAATACATATTGATCATCAGCCACTTCAATATCTACACTCCCAAACTAAGTTGCAACAATCAAGACATTATAGATGGATGGGTTTTCTACAATAGTTTCATTTAGTCATCAGATATAAAAGGGCATACATAACAAGGTTGTAGACATATTATCTAGACCCATTATAAATGCATCTACCATACTCAAGCATAATTCTGTGCTACATAAAAGCTACATAGAACAGTATGCTCAGGACATGGACTTTAAGGATGTATGTGCAACTCTGTGTCAAGGCAAAAGAGTAGAAGAATTGGAATATCATGTGAAGGACCGACTCTTATATAATTGTGGGAAACTTTGCATTCCACAAACTGAGAGAGTAAAGATAATTAGGGAAGCACACACTTCTCTGGTATCAGGTCACTTTGGGGTAAGTAAAACAGTTGCACAACTGCAAAGGTTCTGCTATTGGCTGAGAATGAGTGAGAGAATTTCTAGATATGTAAAGGGATGTGCTATGTGTGCTAAAAGCAAGCCCAATAACATAAAACTAGGCTTGTACACCCCATTGATAGTTCCTTCTCACCCTTGGGAAAGAATTTCCATGGATTTTGCTGGGGGACTGCCTAAATCTAAGAAAGGTCATGATTATCTATATGTTTTTGTGGATAGGTTCAGCAAAATGTATATTTTGATACCCTATAGTAAACAGATTACAACTGAACAAACTGCAAAATTATTCTTTGAACAGGTATGGGTTCATTTTGGATTACCCACTTCTAATGTATCTGATCGAGACACTCGATTTGTGGGAAGGTTTGGGTCTAGTTTGTGGGAACTAATGGACACCAAATTAAAGAAAAGCACAGCTTTTCATCCATAAACAGATGGCCAGACATAAGTAGTTAATAGGACAGTGATCCAATTACTGAGAGGATATTGCAGCAAACACCCTAAGCTTTGGGATGAACACTTGTGTTATGTGCAACATGCTTACAATAGAGCCAAACACTCTTCTACACAGAAATCTCCTTTTGAGGCCTGTCTTGGTTTCATACCAAGATCTCCTTTGTATTTTGTCTTTGGTAAAGATACCATGGTTGATGAACACAACGATGTGGAGAAGGAAACTACGTTCATTGAACAAATCTAGGAAATCCACCAAGTAGTACAAGAATAGCTGGAAAAGAGCCAGGCCAAGTACAAGGCTAGGCATGATAAGCATCGGATCGAGCATAGTTTTCAAGTTGGATACCAAGTCTGGTTGTATGTTAGCAAGGACAGAATGCAAGGTGAAGGTAAAAAGCTAAAACCTATCAGGTATGGACCCTTCAGGATACTTGAGAAGTTTGGTGAGAATGCTTTTCGCCTTGATCTGCCAGCTTACATGCACATCTACTCAGTCGTAAATGCGGATTGCTTGAGGTTGTTTGAACCTTCAATGATTGAGGACCCTCAAGAGCAGAGTCAATTACCTTCTGTTGATGACCTGCTACCTGAATATCTTAATGAGTTATGGGAAGACACAGTGCTAGACAGGAAGGTAAGGATGACGCGTAGTGGACAGGTGGAATACCTCAAGATTGGGCTTAAAGGTCCGAAGCTGAGTAGTGTGTAATGGATTGAGATTGGACAAGTGAGACAACAATTTCCTCACTTAGTCAATGCTTGAAGAAAACCAACTTTTGGTGGTCCAAAATCTTTTCAGTGGGAAGGTCGTGATCCGAATTGGGATCCATGAATGACTGTCAAAGGACCTTGATTATATCAGGACGAAACAAATCTCTAATGAAATCTAAAACAACATCAAAAACACCCTGAACCAATGGCCATGGCAGCTAGCATGGAACGATGAGGACCTCGGTCAAAGCGCCCTGACCGAGGCCCATGGAGACTGTGCAAGAGGTCAAAATAGCCCTTGAGAGCCCCACACAGGGAAAAGGAGCTAGGGAAAACCAGACTGAAATGGAGGAGCCTTAAGCCCTTGGTCACGTTGGGAACCAAAGAACCGCGGGTAGAGAAAGAACAAGCGGTAAAGTACAAAGGCGGGACCCGCGCCCTAGAAACCAGCGGTTTTGATTGGGGCGCCCTTGAACGGTAAGAGGTTTTGGATAGGAGTGGAGCGATCCCATACACCGATCAACGTGTGGTGGCGGAGGAGAGAGAAAACCACCGTTGATCGCGCATTATCGGTCGAGCAAGTCAATCACGCTCGACGCGCATATGACGTCGGATCTTGAGGAGCCCAGATCAGACAGTAGAGATTGCGCCCGATAGAAAGAAGCTGAATCAACCGAGAATTAAGCCATGCCCAAAAAGGATTTGGAATCCGTTGACTTCCGCAGTAGAGAAAGAATGTATCCATGACATAACCAAAGAAATGAATCGACGAGTAGGTTGGCGCTATTCCAATGAGGACACGTGGCCATTCCCTGAGCGTTCATGCTGACATCGAACAGGGAACTCCAAGCGTAGCTGCAGAAGGAGAATCAACGCAGTCAGAAGAGTAACCGAGCAGGAATGAGTGCGAATGGCTAAAAGCCATGAACAAAGACAGTCGAATAACAAGATTTGATTGGGAACCCGAATTGAGAGGAGTCCAAGCGACCAAGAGAGACAGTGAACAGTGAACCCTGAGAGGGGGACTAAACACAGAGAACAGTAAAGCCAAGCAAAGGAGACAGAGGGCCGAGATGACCACAGGTAGCGTTGAGCACCAGATAACTTGAAGATTCAAGACTTCCCATAGAGGAATCTGTCCAGACTGAGCATCACATTTGGCTCTTTCCACTATAGAACAAGGGTCACAAAGCTGGTAGGAAGAAAAAAAAGAGTATGTGAACTCTGAGTGGCTTGGGGAATCCAAGAACCACCCTGCCAAGCAAAATCTGCTTCAGGAGAACTCACATTGAGTCCCTGTATTGTAATTTCTATGTTGCAAGACACAATAAAACAAGGCCACCACTGAAGCTAGACCGGAGACGTAGCCCTAGAGAATAGGGTGAACTCCTTATTAAAAATTGTTTGTGTCTTTGTGTTGCTTATTGTATTTCTCTGTTGTCTTTCCACTTATTCTCTGTGTATTGGCAATCTGATCGATCTGTTGTTTCAATAACACAAAACACACATACCAACACATGAGTCTGTAATACCTTTGGTTTAATAAATCTTTAACTGATGGCACTCATAGGGTGATTATCAGATCACATGATGGCACCCTTTTCAGACTAGCATGGGATCCATGCATCACATGATTCGAAAATTTATCTACCCTTAGGGATGAGTTGGTTTCTACATGGAAACATCATTCAAATATTCCATTAGGTTTCAGTGATTTAGTAATGACATAGAGGAATTCACCAGTATGAAAGGATGTTTCGTAGGAGGAGGTCATGTTGTTTTGGGACCCTAGTGATAGAAATTTTATTCATGTGATGGTGGCGCAGCAATAAGGAGTCTTTTAGTGGCACATTTGGGACCCTGAAATTAGCTCAGTTAGCCTACAAATCAACAAGACGTAGTGATATTTATTGAGGAAAAGAAATTTTTGGTGGGTAGGACTGTCATGTCCCCAATTTTGTGCATGCTAAAATCAACAAGGAGTTTTGCTAATTTTTATAATATTAAAAAAGGGGAGAATATTATTTTGTGATAAAAGGAAAACATTACTATTTTAATGGAATGGAGTAAAAATAATATTTATTGAATGAAGGGAGGAAAAATATTATTTTATTGGAGAATGGTGGAAAATTATTATTTTATTATAATGGAGGAAAATTTCACTTAGTGGAAAATGCCCCCCACCAATAAGCACATAATTAAAAAGGGAGCCTAGAAGCATAGGCATAAATTATAATAGGAGAATGGACTCATTTGTTGATCATCTTTTTATATTACATTTCACCTTTCATCTTCTCTCGGGGTTATTTAGCACAAGAAGAAAATTCTTGTTTATCACATGAATTCCAAGTGGAAATTCCACCCTCATTTTAGAGAACTTTGACTGTGTCCCTAGTGAGGCCTTGGGGAATCCACTTCAGGACTTCCATTGGAGATAACTGTAGAGATTTTCCTTAGTCATTCACACTACCTAGGTGAAAAAGGAGAACTAAAATGATCATTTGGAGCATCTATCTTTGTTTACAGGTCCGAGCATTTGCAAGAGTTATTTTTCTTGGGGGGAGAATATTGGCACAAATTTATAGGGCTAAGACATGATAGATTGTTGGGCTGAAATATTCTTTTTCTGAGCTTGTGCTGGGGGTATTAGGCAAAATTTGTGCAGAGGTTTGGGGATAGAAATTTAGCTGGAGTTTGGGTGGAATTGGATCTATTTTCGTAGGATATTTTGCAGGATATTTTCAACTATTTACAGAGGTTGATTTGTCTCTTTTTTTTAGGCGATTTCCTTTTTTTTGTAGCACTGGGCAGTCTAGGATTTTCACACTAAATTGGGGATTTCCAGATCAACTAGAATTTGCCCAAGATTTTTCTGCATTTTTGTGGGTATTTAGAGGAGAGGCCATGGTTAAAATTTCATAATTTTTTGAGCAATTTCAAGGGTAGAAATTTGAGTTCTTCTCCAACAACAACAATAGTAGCAAAAATATTTTCTAGGTAATTCACACTTTTTGGGAATTTCTGGGTCATCTAGAATTAGCCCAAGATATTTCTAGGTTTGATAGATTTGGGTGAGAGAAGCCTCAAGTTAATTTTGTAGAATTTTTGGAGTATATTTGAGGGCATAAAGAAGAATTCACCTCCAACAATAGTAGTAGAATTTTTCAGTTGTTCGAGTTGCCAATTTGAGCCACTTATGGGTTTGCATACTTGTAGAAGCAAGTGCATATTCCACCATTCCACTCTATTTGTACTCAATTATAACATTTAAATTAATAAAACAACTCATATTTACTTCTCATATTTTATGTTTTACCGATTGTGCATGCATATGTGAAATTCTTATTGATGTAGCTTAGTGCATGTCTCTATTATTTATTATTATTTTCCATTAGGAACATTACATAGTGGCTAGTGATATGTGTGGATTACTATCTGCTTTCCCATCAGATAGTTCTTCCACTTCTTCATAGCTTGAAAAAGGGAATAAAGCTCCTTTTCGTAGGTAGGTTAGTTAAGAAATGCCCCATGAAATACTTCATAATGGTAGCATATAGGCATTCCTCCCTACATCAAGACTGATCAAATAGCATACCCACTCACATATGTCTTGACTTCAAAGGGTTGCTGCCATTTTGGTAATGCTAAAATTGGTGCTTAACTAATTATATTATTTAACTTCTTGAAATCCCTCTACTAACCTTTCCACACTAGAAACCCTTCGCACTTGCTGTTATGGTGTGGAGTGGTGCTGTTACCGCTGAAAATGAGGTTATGAATTTCCTCAAGTACTTTGTTGCCCCAATGAAACTCCTAACCTTAGAAACATTAGTAGCCACAAACCATTTCATGATGGCCTCCATCTTATCAGGATCTATCTTCAACTCTTCTCCACCTATCACATAACCTAGATACACCAAAGTGTTACACATCAATTTGTCACAACTATGAAAATGATGCTTAATCTAGATTTTTATCCATATGAATAATTGTGTCATGAATCCCTAAGAAATATGGAATAAATACCTCTCCATGAAGTATAAGAATCTTGGATTATATACCTAAAAAACTATAATTCGGAGATCATCATAGGTTCCTATATCACAACCTACGATGTCACACCTTGCATAGTAAATTAGCGGTGATTCCATCATAATGTGCCTTCACTAAATGTTTGAAAACCTCCTTACATGGGTAAAAATAAAAAAAGATAAAGTTTCTATTATAGAAGCCTCGATAATGGTATCTACACCAAAGTGGTGGATATTTGGCTCGATTTCCTCCTATTTTGGATATCATTCGTACCATCTTGGATCTAATCCCCTCCATAATGGATATCACCCCTTCCTAAGTGGATCTCAACTTCCACTCTTTTCCTGTAAGTACAATGCACTCGAAGGAAAATGTGTTTCCATTTCTGACTCTTGAACTATACTTCCATGTTGTCCAACTATCCATTGGAGACTTTTTTATTGCAATGTTTGCATTGAGGATAATTGGGAAGAAGCCTTCAACATCAAGGCATTGGGTTGTAATATTCTCCTTTTCTTCAATTTAATACAAACTCTATTACTTTCTCACATCAATTTTCATAATGTTTGGTACAAGATTCCTTCATCACTTGCCAGTGGTATCAGAGCCATACCTCGATTTTGTATGCCTGGAATTCTATAGACAGAGCCTGAAGTTAGCCAGGTAGCCTTCGAAAATTATTTCGTTTTATGAATACTGAGTAAATAAACGCTACTTCAGTCAATCTCTGGAATAGAATTATTTCAGTTTAATATGGCCACATTCTTGAGATCCTTTTCTACGATAGATAAAACTTCCATCTCTGAGGTAGAAAATAGATCCCACGAAATAGATCTAGCAGAACATGAAAAGGTAGAAGATCCAGAAAACTGGAATCCCCCTACTTTAAACACAAAAGAAATCTACCCAGTCCCTGTAATGTTCAAATTAACAAAAAAGGCCTATTTCAAAGAAGTTGAGCTGAAAGTCAGAATTAAAGGTCCATCTGTTCAAATTATAGGTCTGAATTTGTTTTCTGATGAAGAAATTAAGAAGTTCAGAAAATATCATCCAAAGAAGAGATTCTTTTATTTACATTTTGGAGTAAAAAGGATAGGATTAGCCCCATTGGTTCGTAGAGGTTTAAACACTCCCTGTATAGAAGAACTCTTTGATACAAGACATAATATATATGATCATGCCCGAATAGGAACAATACAAGGAAATCTTTCCTTGGGATGTCAATATGGAACAATCTTCCCTGATTATGCAATCAGTTTAACAAATGTCCATCTCAAAGATTGCTGGAAAACATTGATAGGAGTTCAAGGTCTCTCAATGGTTGATGATAGTGAGTATTTGTCAGTAATCATCCAAACTTCATTTCAATTAACAAATACAGTGCATCCAAAGCTAAAACAACCAGTGTTAAAAGATTGTGTTGCAGTAGGTGTAGGAAATGCACAAATTGAAGGAGTTCATTATGATAAAGAAGCCTTGCCTAGTGATTGGTATATACAATATAAGTCTCTGGCTTCAGATAGTTCAAATAAATTGGTCAAGAGAATGTATGTAGCATATAATTCTGTAAAAATCATGCCTAGTCAACATTCAATACCAAGACCAATTGCTTTGCCAGAAAAACATGTATTACCAGCTCAAAGTGAACCAGTCGTTACCAGTGGAAGAAAGTCTTTCTATCGCCAAATTTCTATACCATAAGAGTCTAGTACTTCCACTAGTACTCCACTGTCTGATACTCAGTTGTACATACTAGAAGAAAAGCCATTTCTAGCTGTAAATAAGATGTTTAGGACATATGTATATAATTTTCCACCCACAGAAGAATTTCAGTATGCATCTAAGAGATATGTGAAAGGAGGAAAATGGCCAGCAAAAACAAAGTTTTGTACTACCTCATCTCTTTCCAAACAGCCATCTACTAGAGTTGATTGTGCCCCATTACTAGAACATAATTCACAAAATGCAAGTGATATGGATCAAGTACATCAGATAGGAAATTATCTGACCACTTGGTGTTCCTATGCCGAAGATGTTCTAGATGACCTAGGTGAACAAGCTGAACTTATCAATGCTAATCTCAAGCTGCTATACGATGAGCAACAGAGAGAGAAGCAAGAATGGAAGAAAGGAGAAGAAGAAAACAAAAGAAAAAGGCCAGAGAAATTCCAAAATTTCATAGAGATATGTCTGTCCCTAATCATTGGGATTTAGAGGAATAAAGTGAAGAGAAATCAGAAGAAAAAAATTCTACAGATGAAGGTATTTCTAAAGATACTGGGAAATTAACCAGTGAATCTAAGACATTCAGAGCACATAAACCTTTTGAATCAAAGAAAGAAGTAATGACTTTGTCAGAAGTTGCCTCTAAATTTCCATCTTTTATTTTTCCATCTATACGTAATCAGAATAAGGCACATGTGTTCAAAGAAGTAGCTAAATATCCAAGAATAGAAGAAGAACTGTCAGCAACGAATGCTAGTGGCTACATTCTAGATCTAGATAATTCTTCTAACCTTGGAGAATCAATTAGAATCTGGATAGGAGCCTTATATCAGATGCAGGTTACAACAAAATTGGATAATATATCTATTATGCTTTTAGCAGAAAAAAGAATGGCAGGAATGGTCTATAATTGGTGGATGGGACCATCTCCAGAAGAAATAATAGTCGTCATGGAATCAGGTTTAGCCACTCTAGAGGTGTTACTCAAAACACAGTTCGTACCAGAACCAATAGATGAGAAGAAACAACTTATAACTGATCTTAGCAGAATGTAATTAAAAGATCTCAAATATTTAGATCAATTCAGTAAAGATTTCATGGCTAAGGTTTTTAAAGCAAATATCCCTAATGATGTGGCTCAGAAAATCTCATACCTGTCAAAACTACCCGACAACTTAGGAGACCTCGTGATGAAAGATATAGAGTTGCAATACAAAACATTAGAGCAGATATATTGGGTTGATCTTCTATTTTGTGTTTCAGAAAAATTTAAATATTTATGTTGGCAGAAGAAAGCTCATGATCTTACTCCAAGCTCCAATGTTTGTCAAGCAGTATTTCCATGGACACCTTTTAAGTCAAAGAGAAAATCAAAAAGGTATGGAAAATACAAACCTAAGAGAGTCTATAATCCAAGAAAGCCATTCAGAAAATATAAATTTTTGAAGAAAAGAAAGAATCCAAGAAACAACAACTATTGTTTCATTTTTAAAAAAGAAGGACATTTTGCAAGGAAGTGTCCACAAAAGTCATCCAGTTCTTTGAAGGCTTGTATAGATATTAATGAATTCTAGGATGATTGGTCAATTGTAAATTTAGATGATGATGTTTCAGATGTATATATTTTAATTGAAATATCAGATGCAAAAGAAGAAGAAGAAGAAGATACTGTACAGAAAATGAATGTATGTCAGTCATGTTCAGATGATGAGTGGTCCGAAGAAAAGCATTATAGTGAAGAAGAAAGTAGCACAGACTATGAAGTCACTAGTGAAACATCAGATGATTCAGATAATGAATCTGTAAGCACTGTTTCTCGGTTCAAGTTCAAGTAAAAAATGAATGGATTTCTGTAGATGCTTTTGTTGATACCGGTGGATCAAATCATTTGGCTAGACTGTCTTTATTCAAATCTCTGTGGAAACCGCTCAAAAATATTTTGGTTTCAGAAACCATAGGAGGATCAGTGAATCTGACACATTATGTTGATAATATCTCTTTAAAAGTGGGAGGGAGTATTGTTAAGATTTCTGCAATTCAGCATTTTGATCCCTCAGCAACTCTTTTGTTGGGAATGCCATTTATAAATTCCATTCTTCCAGTTACAATCAGTCAAGATAAGCTGGTTATTAATCTAAAAAAGAAAGCTATTATTGTTCCTAGATTGTTTATTGCAAACTTTGAAGCTAGGAAGGAAAATAGCCAGAAAAGAATAGGAACTAGAAAGCCAAAACAAGATTCTGATGATTGGTAGGAAGTATTACAATTTTATGAACAAAGAGCAGAATCGAAGACAAAACAATTGGCATGTATATATCCCAACTGGTCAATAGAACAAATTGATATTTATAAAAGACTTTTGAAGAGTTGCTCTGAAAACCCACAACAATTTTGGGTAATAGAGAGCCCGATGCAAGAAATCGTCACTTTGCACGATAATGGAGTCAAATGTAAGATGATTCCCTGTACCCCAGTAGATGAGCAGGAGATAAAAAATCAGATAAAAGAACTGCTACAAATGCACCTTATTGAGCCGAGTGAATCTCATTATTCTTGCTCAGCATTTTTGGTAAGGAATCATTCTGAAATAATAAGAGGTAAGCCAAGGATGGTAATCAATTATAAACCTCTTAATGCTATTACTCAAAGTTTTAATTATCCATTACCAAGGCCTGAGACAATCATGCAGAAGATTCAGCACAGCAAGGTGTTTAGTAAGTTTGATATGAAATTGGGATATTATCAGATTCAGATCCACCCAGAGGATCGACATAAAACCGCTTTTGTTTGTCCAGCAGGATTTTATCAGTGGAAAGTGGTACCCTTTGGTTAAAAAAAACGCCCCAGCATTCTTCTAGAGAAGAATGGACTATATTTTTGCGAAATATGATTTTATTGTTACATACGTAGATGATATTCTTGTACATAGCCCAGATATATATACTCATTTAGAACATTTAGAGATTTTCTTAAAAGAAGTTCAGCAGCATGGGATAGTCTTGTCAGAAAAGAAGATGTCTTTGTTTCAAGATAATATTGATTTTCTTGGAATTAATGTTCCTAATGGTGCAATCTAGATGCAACCTCATGTTTTAACCAAATTGACACAGTTTCCTGATGAATTGAAGGATACCAAGACCATTCAAAGGTTTTTGGGAGTCTTGAATTATCTTCACAAATACATTCCAAATTTGACAGAGAAGACAGCGCCTATCAGAAAACATATAAAGCAAGGATGGTCACAAGAAGCCACTGAAGCTGTTAAAAGCCTGAAAGAGGAATGTCAGCACCTACCAAAGCTTCAGCCACCAGGTGATGGTCTGCTTATACTTCAAACTGATGCTTCTTTAGATTTTTGGGCTGCTGTATTATTAGAACAACGAAAAATAGTGAAGGTAAACTTGAAGAAAACCTTTGTGGATATGCTTCTGGTGAATTCACATCAAGCTAGAAGAACTACTTCATTGCAGAAAAGGAAACATTAGCCATTTTCAACAGGATACAGCGATTTGAGGTATATCTTACTCCCGTAAAGTTTCTGGTTAGGACAGATTCAAGAAATTTCAAATATTTTTTATCTGCAAAAATTTCAAGGCAAATCGCTAAAGGCAGAATACTAGCCTCGCAAATCTGGTTCCACCAGTTCGATTTTGAAGTTGAGTGGGTCCCAGGTAACTCAAACTTCCTGACACAATCTTTGACAAGAGACATGAACAAAATGTATATAACATGTACATATTCAGTTTTCGACATTCCAGGTAAAAAACCAGAAGATGATAGCTTTGCAAATTTTGTAGATAGATTCAGAATTTTAGAAAACCATGCCAGTTGTTTAACCGAAGAAATAAAAAAGGTGGTAGGATTAAGGCTCAGAAGAAACATGTGGATTCGTAAGTGCCAAGCATGGCAGTCAAAGAAATTGGGTATCTCCTTGGGCTTAGATGATAATTTGGTAAAAATCTTTTCTTTACCAAACATGAAAGTAAAGCTTTATTTCAGAAGCCTTACTGATCTATGGTCTAGTGTTTACACTAAAGAGATGATCTGGACCCTCATGATTCTAAATTATTACCAGATCATAGGAGGATTTGATTTTGCACTTTAATTATTCACAGGTGCTAAGAGCCTAGATCTTGAAGAAATACCCATGAATGAAGAAATGATAAAATATTTGGTTTCTCTAAAAATTCCTGACATCTTTGAAGAATTAGAATCAGAATTTCTCCAAAGGATTGATGAGAATTATGCAAACACTGATGTCTTCCCTCAATATGAGATTTTTGAAATATTTGCAGATTGGGAAATCAGAGGAGGAAAATGTACAAAGATCCCAGTCACCAGAATATCCTAGTGCATACAAAGATCTGTGCAATATTTAAAAACTTTTGAATGCCCTTGGGATTTTCATAGTTTAAGGATCAGAGATGATATTAAGCCAAATCCTTTTGATCAGGTTTTCAGTCATGAAAAAATTGGCAATATTGAATCCAGTAACAACCAAGAGCTGATTAAACAACATGCCGAATGGTTTCATCAGTTTGGAAACTTAAGATTGGTTGAGAAATTGCAGATTCTCAAGAAACTCGATGATTTGCAGGGTCAGCCTAAAGCACTCAAGTCTATAATTAATCAGAAGGCATTAATAACAATTTCAGTTTCACATCCAAATTGGAACAATAATGTCATCCACCTCATAAGTCTGATGATTTCTAAAAGAATATGCACATCAATGATATTTGAATTGGGATGGCAACATAAAGCTGAATTAAATGAAAATTGTCGGTTATGGATACAACATGCAATTGAAAGTTCCACAAATATGTTTCAGATATTTAAGTGGGAATTATTGGATGGAGTTGAGCTAGCATTACAGAAATCACCTGCTACCCGAAGTGCTTTTGAAGATTCGTTTCTTGATATCAAAGTTAGTGCTCTTCCATTTCTGAACAAATGGGAAAAGCAAGAAGCGACATATACTCCACAGCACCACTGGCAAAAAGAGATGCACTGACCATTCGAACAAACAGAGACTGAGTATAATAGATAAAGCTCTAGATAGACTTACTTTCAAATAAAACCGTCGCCTTCCACACAACACTTCTGAACACAGATATCCAATCCTCAGGTGATCATGCGCAACACGACCTTTCTCCATGGGTCTTCACTCCAGCGCCTTACAGCTCAAGCCTCTTTTGGATTACAGGAACTATCCTCAGACAGGCGGCCCAGTAAGCTTCGATATTAATAAAAGCAAGAGAATACAAAGCTTCTTACAAAGAGTCTCAGACTCAAAAACTAGAAACACTCGAAATGCTCAGGATGATCTGAATGATCTCAAAACACTTTCTTATATAGTATTATGTCTATCTATGCTTATCTAAAACTCACGTCAAAAGAAAACAATTGAGGGTCATGTCGGTATCTTTATCCACCGACGGTGTCTACTCATATTCTTTTCTGTACAAAAGAATCCTGTCACAACATGTGATCAACATTATCACATTGCTGACGAAGATTCTACCAAGTAGGACTTCTTGTTTCCCAAAGATCCTCTTCGGATGGTCCTGGAGATGGTTCGTATTCGTCCAGCTGTTGTTGATATTACCGTTCCATGAGGAGATTGTATTGTTCATCGATTCCATCATTTGGATCTTGTGCATCTGTCATTTCTGCTTTTTCTTTTTCTTGCATTATTTCTGTCCGACTAGATACTGCTGATGAGGATTCTCCTTTGTTTAGATTCGTCTTTATCTTGTGTAGGCCCGGTTGCTGTGGAATATACTTCGCTTCTTGCTTTTCCCATTTGTTCAGAAATGAAAGAGCACTAACTTAGATATCAAGAAACGAATCTTTAAAAGCACTTTGGGTAGCAGGTGATTTCTGTACTGCCAGCTCAACTCCATCCAATAATTCCCACTTAAATATCTGAAACATATTTGTGGAACTTTCAATTGCATGTTGTATCCATAACCGACAATTTTCATTTAATTCAGCTTTATGTTTCCATCCCAATTCAAATATCATTGATGTGCATATTCTTTTAGAAATCATCAGACTTATGAGGTGGATGACATTATTGTTCCAATTTGGATGTGCAACTGAAATTGTTATTAATGCCTTCTGATTAATTATAAACTTGACTGCTTTAGGCTCACCCTGCAAATCATCGAGTTTCTTGAGAATCTGCAATTTCTAAACCAATCTTAAGTTTCCAAATTGATGAAACCATTCATCATGTTGTTTAATCATCTCTTGGTTGTTACTGGATTCAATATTGCCAATTTTTTCATGACTGAAAACCTGATCAAAAGGATTTGGCTTAATATCATCTCTGATCCTTAAACTATGAAAATCCCAAAGGTATGCAAAAGTTTTTAAATATTGCACAGATATCTGTATGCACTGGGATATTCTGGTGACTGGGATCTTTGTACATTTTCCTCCTGTGATTTCCCAATCTACAAATTTTTCAAAAATCTCATATTGAGGGAAGACATCAGTATTTGCATAATTCTCATCAATCCTTTGGAGAAATGTTGACTCTAATTCTTCAAAGATGTCAGGAATTTTTAGAGAAACCAAATATTTTATCATTTCTTCATTCATGGGTATTTCTTCAAGATCTAGGATCTTAGCACCTGTGAATAATTGAAGTGCAAAATCAACTCCTCCTATGATCTGGTAATAATTTAGAATCATGAGGGTCCAAATCATCTCTTTAGTGTAAACACTAGATCATAGATCAATAAGGCTTCTGAAATAAAGCTTGACTTTCATGTTTGGTAAAGAAAAGATTTTTACCAAATTATCATCTAAGCCGAAGGAGATACCCAAGTTCTTTGACTGCCATGCTTGGCACTTACGAATCCACATGTTTCTTCTGAGACTTAATCCTACCACCTTTTTTATTTCTTCGGTTAAACAACTGGCATGGTTTTCTAAAATTCTGAATCTATCTACAAAAGTTGCAAAGCTATCATCTTCTGGTTTTTTACCTGGAATGTCAAAAACTGAATATGTACATGTTATATACATTTTGTTCATGTCTCTTGTCAAAGATTGTGTCAGGAAGTTTGAGTTACCTGGGATCCACTCAACTTCAAAATCGAACTTCTGGAACCAGATCTGCTAGGCTAGTATTTTGCCTTTAGCGATTTGCCTTGAAATTTTTGTAGATAAAAAATATTTGAAATTTCTTGAATCTGTCCTAACCAGAAACTTTACGGCAGTAAGATATACCTCAAATCGCTTTATCCCATTGAAAATGGCTAATGTTTCCTTTTCTGCAATGAAGTAGTTCTTCTAGCTTGATGTGAATTCACCATAAGCATATCCACAAAGGTTTTCTTCAAGTTTAACTTCACTATTTTTTCGTTGTTCTAATAATACAGCAACCCAAAAATCTAAAGAAACATCAGTCTGAAGTATAAGCAGACCATCACCTGGTGGCTGAAGCTTTGGTAGGTGCTGACATTCCTCTTTCAGGCTTTTAACATCTTCAGTGGCTTCTTGTGACCATCCTTTCTTTATATGTTTTCTGATAGGCGTTGTCTTCTCTATCAAATTTGGAATGTATTTGCGAAGATAATTCAAGACTCCCAAAAACCTTTGAATGGTCTTGGTATCCTTCAATTCATCAGGAAACTGTGTCAATTTGGTTAAAACATGAGGTTGCATCTGGCTTGCACCATTAGCAACATTAATTCCAAGAAAATCAATATTATCTTGAAACAGAGACATTTTCTTTTCTGACAAGACTATCCCATGCTGTTGAACTTCTTTTAAGAAAATCTCTAAATGTTCTAAATGAGTATATATATCTGGGCTATGTACAAGAATATCATCTATGTATGTAACAATAAAATCATATTTCACAAAAATATAGTCCATTCTTCTCTGGAAGAATGCTGGGGAGTTTTTTAGACCAAAGGGTACCACTTTCCACTGATAAAATCCTGCTCGACAAACAAAAGCGGTTTTATGCCGATCCTCTGGCTGGATCTGAATCTGATAATATCTCGATTTCATATCAAACTTACTAAACACCTTGTTGTGCTGAATCTTCTGCATGATTGTCTCAGGCCTTGGTAATGGATAATTAAAACTTTGAGTAATAGCATTAAGAGGTTTATAATTGATTACCATCCTTGGCTTACCTCTTATTATTTCAGAATGATTCCTTACCAAAAATGCTGAGCAAGAATAATGAGATTCGCTTGACTCAATAAGCTGCATTTGTAGCAGTTCTTTTATCTGATTTTTTATCTCCTGCTCATCTGCTGGGGTACAGGGAATCATCTTACATTTGACTCCATTATCGTGCAAAGTGATGATTTCTTGCATCGAGCTCTCTATTACCCAAAATTGTTGTGGGTTTTCAAAGCAACTCTTCAAAAGTCTTTTATAAATATCACTTTGTTCTGTTGACCAGTTGGGATCTATACATGCCAATTGTTTTGTCTTTGATTCTGCTCTTTTCTCATAGAATTGTAATACTTCCTGCCAATCATCAGAATCTTGTTTTGGCTTTCTGGTTCCTATTCTTTTCTGGCTATTTTCCTTCCTAGCTTCAAAGTTTGCAATAAACAATCTAGGAACAACAATAGCTTTCTTTTTCAGATTAATAACCAGCTTATCTTGACTGATTGTAACTAGAAGAATGGAATTTATAAATGGCATTCCCAACAAAATACTTTCTGCGGGATCAAAATGCTGAATTGCAGAAATCTTAACAATACTCCCTCCCACTTTTAAAGAGATATTATCAACATAATGTGTTAGATTCACTGATCCTCCTATGGTTTCTGAAACCAAAATATTTTTGAGCGATTTCCCCAGATATTTGAATAAAGACGGTCTAGCCAAATTATTTGATCCACCAGTATCAACAAAAGAATCTACAGAAATCCATTCATTTTTTACTTGAACTTGAACCGAGATATAAATTATGCTATTTGTTTTGACAATCTTTTTCAATAACCCATTTTCCTCTATTCATTTAATCTCTGGTTGTGGAAGACTTGTGGAAACAATTTTTTTCTTTTCAAATGGACAAAAATCATTTATCTGTGGAAATGGTGAAGCAGGTTGTTTATCTTGTTTGACTGATAAAGACACAGTGCTTACAGATTCATTATCTGAATCATCTGATGTTTCACTAGTGACTTCATAGTCTGTGCTACTTTCTGCTTCACTATAATGCTTTTCTTCGGACCACTCATCATCTGAACATGACTGACATACATTCATTTTCTGTACAGTGTCTTCTTCTTCTTCTTCTGCATCTGATATTTCAGTTAAAATATATACATCTGAAACATCATCATTTAAATTTACAATTGACCAATCATCCTGGAATTCATTAATATCTATACAAGCCTTCAAAGCACTGGATGACTTTTGTGGACACTTCCTTGCAAAATGTCTTTCTTTTTTACAAATGAAACAATAGTTGTTGTTTCTTGGATTATTTCTTTTCTTCAAAAATTTATATTTTATGAATGGCTTTCTTGGATTAGAGACTCTCTTAGGTTTTTATTTGCCATACCTTTTTTATTTTCTCTTTGACTTAAAAGGTGTCCATGGCAATATTGCTTGACAAACATTGGAGCTTGGAGTAAGATCATGAGCTTTCTTCTGCCAACATAAATAATTAACTTTTTCTGAAACACGAAACAGAAGATCAACCCAATATATCTGCTCTAATGTTTTGTATTGCAACTCTATATCTTTCATCACGAGGTCTCCTAAGTTGCCAGGTAGTTTTAACAGGTATGAGATTTTCTCAGCCACATCATTAGGGAGATTTGCTTTAAAAACCTTAGCCATGAAATCTTTACTGAATTGATCTAAATATTTGAGATCTTTTAATTCCATTCTTCTAAGATCAGTTATAAGCTGTTTCTTCTCATCTATTGGTTCTGGTACGAACTGTGTTTTGAGTAACACCTCTGGAGTGGCTAAACCTGATTCCATGACGGCTATTCTTTCTTCTGGAGATGGTCCCATCCACCAATTGTAGACCATTCCTGCCATTCTTTTTTCTGCTAAAAGCATAATAGATATATTATCCAATTTTGTTGTAACCTGCATTTGATATAAGGCTCCTATCCAGATTCTAATTGATTCTCCAAGGTTAGAAGAACTATCTAGATCTAGAATGTAGCCACTAGCATTCGTTGCTGACAGTTCTTCTTCTATTCTTGGATATTTAGCTACTTCTTTGAACACATGTGCCTTATTCTGATTACGTATAGATGGAAAAATAAAAGATGGAAATTTAGAGGCAGCTTCTGACAAAGTCATTACTTCTTTCTTTGATTCAAAAGGTTTTTGTGCTCTGAATGTCTTAGATTCACTGGTTAATTTCCCAGTATCTTTAGAAATACCTTCATCTGTAGAAGTTTTTTCTTCTGATTTCTCTTCACTTTCTTCCTCTAAATCCCAATGATTAGGGACAGACATATCTCTATGAAATTTTGGAATTTCTCTGGCCTTCTTCTTTTGTTTTCTTCTTCTCCTTTCTTCCTTTTCTTGCTTCTCCCTTTGTTGCTCATCGTATAGCAGCTTGAGATTAGCATTGATAAGTTCAGCTTGTTCACCTAGGTCATCTAGAACATCTTCGGCATAGGAACACCAAGTGGTCAGATAATTTCCTATCTTATGTCTTGATCCATATCACTTGCATTTTGTGAATTATGTTCTAGTAATGGGGCACAATCAACTCTAGTAGATGGTTGTTTGGAAAGAGATGAAGTAGTACAGAACTTTGATTTTGGTGGCCATTTTCCTCCTTTCACATATCTCTTAGATTCATACTGAAATTCTTCTGTGGGTGGAAAATTATGTACATATGTTCTAAACATCTTATTTACAACTAGAAATGGCTTTTCTTCTGGTATGTACAACTGAGTATCAGACAGTGGAGTACTAGTGGAAGTACTAGACTCTTCTGGTATAGAAATCCGGCGATAGAAAGACCTTCTTCCATTGGTAAGGACTGGTTCACTTTGAGCTGGTAATACATGTTTTTCTGGAAAAGCAATTGGTCTTGGTATTGAAGGTTGACTAGGCAAGATTTTTACAGAACTATCTGCTACATACATTCTCTTGACCAATTTATTTGAACTATCTGCAGCCAGAGACTTATATTGTATATACCAATCACTAGGCAAGGCTTCTTTATCATAATGAACTCCTTCAATTTGCGCATTGCCTACACCTACTGCAACACAATCTCTTAAACAGTGGCTGTTTTAGCTTTGGATGCACTGTATTTGTCAGTTGAAATGAAGTCTGGATGATTACTGACACATACTCACTATCATCAACCATTGAGAGACCTTGAAATCCTATCAATGTTTTCCAGCAACCTTTGAGATGGACATCTGTTAAACTGATTGCATAATCAGGGAAGATTGTTCCATATTGACATCCCGAGGAAAGATTTCCTTGTATTGTT
>APFE031333639.1:0-27581 GCA_000404065.3 Pinus taeda
CATCCATTTTCATTTGTTTCATCCAAATGGAAGCAATGATCCAATTGAATATGAGGATGGTTCTTTTACTGTTTTAGCCTTGTTAAAAAATAAAACAGGTTCCATGACGATAGTTCTTTTATTGTGTCAACCTAGTTAAAAATGAAAAAAAGTCGTTATGAGGATGGTTCTTTTACTATGTCAACCTCATTAGAAAATGAAACAAATACTTGTGAGGATGGCTCTTCTATTGTGTCAAGGTCGTTGAAAAAGAAACAAGTGTAGGAGAGGATTGTTCTTTTACTGTGTCAACGCCATTAAAAAGCGAAATATATTATTACGAGCATAGTTCTTTTCTTGTGTCAAACTCACTAAAAAAGGAAACAAGGTTACATGAGCATAGTTATTTTTCTTGTGTCAAGGTCGTTAAAAGGTGAAACAAGCTCCAATGAGAAAAGTTCTTTTCTTGTGTCAATCTCGATAAAACTTATCTCAAGCACTGTTTCCTCTTTGTTTAAATCCTGTGTAAAAATGAAACCACTCTCAAGCATAGTTTTTCTTTGTTTCAAGCTTGTGTAAACATGAAACCACTCTCACACATAGTTTTTCTATGTTTCAAGCTCGTGTAAAAAAGAAACTACTCTCCAGCATAGTTTTTCTTTGTTTCAAGCTTGTGCAAAAATTAAACCACTCTCAAGCATAGCTTATCTCTGTTTCAAGCTTATGTAAAAATGAAACCACTCTCAAGCATAGATTTTATTTGTTTCAACCTTGTATAAAATGAAAACTACCTCAACTCCATTTCGATTATTATTTTCAAGACTCCTTAAGATCATGAAAATATGGAAATTATTTTCCTATATTTTCACGCTCATAAAAAATAGATGAAAAATTTGAGTTCTTTCTTTCTTTTCTTGCTTGTTAATTAAATTGAAAGTCAGTGATATGAGTAGATTTTTATCATTTTTCGAACTCATTAAAAACTTACGAAAAGAAAAAATCAAGAATTCTATTTATGCCATTTTCAGACATTTGAAACATGAAAAGGTCATCGCACACTTGACCATTCGAGCTCGTAAAAGTAAATGAAAGGTCATATATTAAGTATCACTTTATTGCTTTTATAGTCTGAACTAGACTATTTACGAAAAAGACCATTTGAACTTGTAAAAGTAATTGAAAGGTCATCTATTAAGTATAACTTTACCCCTTTTATAGACTGAACTAGACTATTTACAGAGAAGGTATATACTGACTAATCGTATTCAATAGAGTTTTCTCCTACATTATTTTACCCTTCTTTGGGCTCGAGGGACTAAATTTATGAAAAACGACACTGTGGAGTTTACTTATCTTTTTCTCCCGACTCCCTAAAACTGAAAAACACTGAGATTCAATTTCTCTAGGCTCGTTAATATTCTATATTGAAAGAATTCAACAAGTTTTTTTTGTGTCTTTTCAAACTATTTAAACATGAAAATGACATATATTTACCCCTTCACATGACTCGTAAAATCTAAATAGTGGATAACTTGTTAAGCATGACGAGACCGAACCACTCCTTCCTATGGTTTGTTAAAAATACTTTGAAGGACTCATCGAGGGGATGAACTTATAGGACATGCATATGTTATCCTCCTCAAGCTTCTAAAAAATAAAGAGGTACTTACTTGTAATGGTGCGGGAAAAGTGACAAAGAATCTTTGTTTTTCTTTTATAAAAGGTAGTACGTCGCTCTTGAAAATGACACTCCACCACTTTTTGTGTCTGGGTTGGGAAATTCATTTGTCTCCTAATTGACCATACCTTATTCAAACTCTTTAGTTGGTTTTGGGTATTCTTTTTTGATTCAAATGGTGCCAATTCAGAATGGCGCGTCGCCAATATGTTCAAGAGAAGTCCAAACTCAATTCAAATTACTTTTCCATGGATAGTATTCAATCGTGTTGACCATCCATGAGAGAGTCCTGGATTACTCCAAACTTATATTCTTCAAAACTTTACATTAGTTTCATGTTGTGGGCCATCCTAAGACGAGTGCACTTCTTATCGACCACAAATCACTATCGAATAAATTGATCTAGAAAACTTTAGTACCTTGGAGCCTGCATGCATTAATGGTAGGTTTCTCGCCTTCGATGGCATGTTCCCATCATTAACCGTCAATGAAATTATTATATGAATGTTCAACTCCAATACATCAATTTGCACTTCATATATTGTACAGGAAATACCTTGACAACCATTTTAATTAATGATGGTTTCTCTCGTCTTATTAACAATTCACATCATTAACTAGTAATCAAGTGGTTTCTACCATGTTCGACTACGAGAAATTCACTCGCATGGTTAGATTCATACTACATATCTAGAGGTGGAGATCAAGACCCTAGATCTAGTTTCATCTATCCAAGATACATGGAGTTATTAAATATTCATTATTGTAAACATAGATTCATTGATGGTTGCGTCCATACTATGTCTTTTGTTGCATGGATCTTGATATGTATTTATGTACTGGTTCTTTGAGACATTTATGTTCTGAGTATGGGAATTCCCACCTCAATGATGATTATATATTGCATTGTAACATTTGAGATATTGTTTCAGGTATCTGACTGCAATATGCAAGCAGTTCAGTCACCAAAAATCTCTTGTGAAATTACACTTTAGGACGCAATTTGTTACATGTCATTTTCTGTATTAGGCAAATGACCCTTGGTTTTGATCTTTCGATATCCATCAATGTGTTACAAAGAAACCCCTTGCAAGGCTAGAATAAAAACTATCCCATAGAAAATGAAATACCTATATCCCAAGGCTCAAAAACCTATTCCTAATCCAAAGACACAAAAAGCTCCATTGGGAGCTGCTCATAAATGCGCTCTGTCTTACTTTGTTGCCTACACACATGACTCAATTAATGTAAAAATAAAAAGTAAAGCCTATAAGCATTGTTATTCATATTTTTCTCAACTAACAAGCTT
The DNA here is from genome assembly GCA_000404065.3 of Pinus taeda. NCBI lineage: Eukaryota > Viridiplantae > Streptophyta > Pinopsida > Pinales > Pinaceae > Pinus > Pinus taeda. Next base: position 2,967 of record APFE031333639.1, read on the forward strand.
AGAATGAATGGCTATTTAGCCATGATCCCTCCCATCATGGAGCTACTCCCTCTCTCTGTGGAAGCCCTGTTGCACAATTAGTGGATCTCATCCCTTGGGAGATGGATCCCCAAATTTTTGCTCCTCGTCTATAAAGGTATCATAGTACTGAGGATTGGGAAGGATGGTTGGAAGCAGGCTTATGCTATAGAAATAAGGTTGGAAGGATATTCATTCAAGGAGAGGGTTTGATATTGTGGGAAGGGACTTGCAACATCAAAGCTTCAAGATTGTAAGTTTATTCTCCATTTTATTAATATAAAAGAAATTGTTCATTCTCAATTATGTCATTGTCAATATAATTTATGGGATTCCTTTATCACCCACATAGATTATGATTTCATATTGATCAATTTATGATATATTATTGACTTAATTAGTTGATTGATATCTTATGCTATAGATTGGATGCTTTGATCTTGTGTATGTTTCTTTCTGTATGTAGATCTCCTTCAGGACATCACAAAGAAGATGTGGGAAGAAAAGGGAAGATCTCTAAATAATTGAGGAGAAGCGGATGGTTGAAAGCTCTGAAAGGGACTTCATCAAGCATTTTGATTAAATGATAAGTGATCTCTATCACAGTTTTTGTTTGAATCAATCACAATCTAGAGAAAGGTAGCAGTTCCTTGTTGTTTGTTACTAGATTTCTCTGAGGTCTACGGAGATCACTCTTGTCCGCAAGAGGTGTTTGTCCGCATAAGATGGACTCTAACTAGAACTACACAAGTCAAAAATAACACACCGGCCCTCTACAAAATGGTAAATATGATAGAAAAAGCATTGCATATGATAATCTAATAAACATATAATAATATGATACTTGTGAGCTATTTGAAAAGCTACATTTTCTGGGTAAGTGGTTTCAAGCATGGCCTTATTTCATGCCCTAAGTAGCTTTTGCTACTGTGAAGTGTCTACAGGGTTCACATTTCCTCTAATTTATCCTTTCACCCCTCTCCTCCGCCTCAATTGCTCAATAGTCCCAATTGTCCACCTCTAATTTTCTACAACCTTCATATGATTGGGCTTCACTACCAACAAGGCGTCTAGTAAGGAGACCACAGACCATGCCACATGACCATCTGCTACTTGCATGTACTCACCATATTCTACTTGTGAATGGTTCCACAAGCTATGCTTTTCATGTAGGCAATTTCAAGCATGGCCTTCTTATGCACGTTGCAAGAGCTTTTGCTTCTATTCGGTGTCTACAGGGTTAACATTTCCTTTAAGTTACCTTTTCACACCTCTCGATCTTTACCTTAGCTGCTTAATAGGATCAATTGTCCCCCCACAATTTTATATAGCCTTGGTATGGTTGGGTGTCACTGCTAAGAGGGCCTCTACTAAGCAACTCCCACAACAAAAGGCACAAGGGTTATTCACCATATTTTGTGATTTGCACGTATTACTTGTGAAAAGTTCCTCCGTTCCATGCAATAGCTTACTTCAATGCCCTGCAATAGCTTCTTCTCCCTACAAGTTTATTCTCCCTATAATAGCTTGCATTAATATTTCTTACCTCCAAGTTATGCTTTGAATAGTTTTTTCCCTTCTTCTCGTTCTTTTATGCCCTACAATAATCCAAATCATGCATTTTAGTTCTCTTTTTGAGGTACCAAAATTGAATGAATCGGAAGGACATGAATGGAAAAGCTCAATCAATGTCACTAGTAAGTGTATTAGAAGTGTGCCCTGCATGAGTAAATGAATTGCTACCAGTTACTATTAGTACATACATATGTTGCTGCAAAAACTCTTTTTTTTTAATATTCCAAATCGTGTATCGTGCTAGTTTTATATCTACAATATATAATTTACTAGAATGATTAAAGCAGTAGTTGCAATTGTAGTAGTAGAGAGTAAATCATCTTTGATTACACGATCTTGATTGTTTTGGTACATTGATATTTCTCCTCCTTAACCTAATCCTCCATCATATTCATTGAATGAGTTATCTTATCAACTTGAACCCTCTTCTAGAAAACTTCCTCACAATTTTTAACCCATTAACAAGTGAAAAACCAAAGTATATGTCCTTTCAATTACATAGACTGCATACAGATTCTAGGACACTTCACCTGTAGGGAGTAGTGCTCCTCTTTCATTCTAGAAGTGCATTATGCCACACCTTAGAGAAGTTAAACGTATGTTATCATGAACTATGCATGCTCGTTTGCCTATGTTACCCTATCTTAACCCATATGCTTGCAACCTTCTTCCACCATATTTCCAGCTCAAATTCAGGACATAACATGCAACCATGAGAAACAATGACACTCATAGGAAACCACACATTGGACCAATACAAGAGTTTGAAACATTATTGCAAGGATACACACTACTAAGAACTAGTTGACATCAAAGGAAACATTACAATACCAACATGCCCCCCATTGAATTTTATTTCAACCTGAACCTCAACTTTAAAGCTAAGCACAACACTCTCTCCCCATTTCACATAAATGGAAAAAGATAATATCTTCACTAAATAACAATGCCAACAATGTGAGAAACAATATTGCAGAGATAGAGTACAGATCAAAGCTCATATCTGGAGCATATGTTAGAGGATGGTGGAGCTATTGTGCAGCTATGTGCCTAAGAGAGTATACTTCCAATTTGAAGGCTAATATAGAGATATTCCAACTCAATGATAGTGATATTAATTCATATTATAATTCATAGAACAATTAGTACTATTATAAAATTTTAAATTATAAAAAATATTTCATTTAGTTTATTAAATATAAGTAGATTTAATTGATTTTGTTATGTTACAAACAATTTATTAGAAGAATACTCACCATATAGGTTTTACGCGAAAGAAAAAATAATTAATCATAATTCGTATTGGTAACCTTGATATTTTATAATGAAGAATATATTTTCATATTTAAAATATGAAATTTATAAATATTGCTGTTAATAGTTATCATAATTTTTAACATCAGTTTTTAAATGAAATATATTTATATAAATATAATTTTTATTTTGTTAGTCAATTTAGAGATTACAACAAGCTCGGCATTTGGCTTGAGAAACCACGACCTAGGGGCGTCTAAGCCATCAAAATCACCAGGGGATCGCGGATTATTTCCCACTAATTGGTGACCTTCACATCACAAAGTGACTTAATTGTATACCCCATCAACACCGAATGAGCTTATATAAATATAATTATTTTAATTAATATAATTCCCAATTAAATATATTTATAGAAATATAATTATTCAGATTATATTATAATTACCAAAAATATCTAACATTGTCTTGCACTATTCTAATTGGCTTGACCCTAAGGATTTTATAGCTTTTGGAGACTCCAAATTGATTAGGAAAATGGTAGAGGTTCTTTAAACTCTAGTCTCAACTCCTAGCAAAGAAGAAGTAACATTTCGATGAAAATGTTCCACTTTGGCTCCATCACCCACATTTATTGGATCCAAAATTGCGAAGTCTATGGACTCTCCAAAGAATGTTGCAATTAAGACCCTAGGTGCAAGATCAATTTCCATTTTTTTCACTCTCTCACTTTGCAAGTAACAGATCACGTTATGATCTATGATCTAACACATCCGTCCGTTCTTGTCATGATTTTAAACTATTCATAGTAGCAAGAATCTATATTTCTGTGTGGGGATAAGTTTCAATTTTACAGAGAACTTGTTATAGTATAACCATATAAGTTTTAAATGTAGGGATAATGAGAAAATCCATTCTCTAGAATATGTTCACTCACACGGTGTTATTTTTCTTATCTTAAAGGTGTGTCGATTTGAATATTTGTTCTATGTGACCCACGTGGATTGCAATTTGCGCCCACTACAGTAGAACTAATGATAGGCGCAACGGTCTAGTCAAGACAGGCGGCTAGAACGAGTTGTACATTCCGGGCCCATCTAGCGTCGTCCAGCACACATGTGTTATCCATAACTCTACCCACATGTTATCCATAACTCTACCCACAGGGAGGCTTATAAATGGAGGCTGGCTCAACATATTGATAATCAGATTTCCCATTGTAGGAGTTTATTAGAGGTTATATATCATTCCACCCAGCCTTTCCCTTTTCATTTCCCATCGTAGAGGTTATATATATCATTCGAGATGAGGTACTCATTTGCTTTTGCATTGGCAGTAATGGTAGTAGCACTGGTTGTGGGCAGTGCTGTAGGCACGCCCAATACAAACTTCGTATCGTCTGCGTGTAACACGAAGAAGATCCCAAGCGGAAGTTCCTTTTATAGTACTCTCGGATCCCTCCTCGTAGATCTAGAGGGAAACACTGCCTTCAGCGGTTACGACTACAAAGCATCGCGCGCAGGCTCACCCACCGCCTATGGGCGTGGAGTTTGCAATCAGGGAATCTCTCAGTCTGATTGCACCGCTTGTCTTAAAAACCTTGGGGGCCGCATCTGGAAGATTTGCGGCAACGCCATCGGTGCTCGAGTTCAGCTAACTGACTGTTTCATCCGCTACGAGCAGTACAGCTTCTAGTTTAGTTATGTATTCTCTATCTAATAGCTTCTTTATCTATGTTTGAATAAAACGTGATTCTCTGAACAAGAGAATCTGATGCTGTGCTATTCTCATTCTCATAGGTCGTTATTTAAATCCTTCATATAATATATAATAAAGCAGTTATCATGCACTCTCTTATTTTATTTTTCGTCCCGCTGTCACTGCCAATAATTTCAATCATTTTCACAGTGTCACCGCTGTTGTTTTGAATATTTTAACAGAAATCTGGCTGAAACTAAGTACCATTAACAATTACGTTCAGTGAAATGTAGTTTTTAGTTTCCGTAATGTAGTTCCATTAAACATTACATTACATGCGGATACTGCAACTAATGTAGTTTTCAGTTTCTGTATACTTAAATTGATCGCACTTCATCAATTAATTACCCAAGTATTTTTCTGTCCAAGCGAGTAGAACACCTCAGAAAGTTTAAATGGAAGACCAATTTTCAATGGGTATTAAATGTTTTGGGATTACAAAGTTATATAATATAAATCTATTGTGCGATATGTTTAAAATAATTTAAATTATTAAATCCTATGGTGTCTCATACCTGAAAAAAACCAACACTTTTCATTATATAATAAATTTTAAATTTTAAGCGAAATAAATGTATTTCTCCTTAGGCATATTATTATTCGTAATCCAAATTAATTTATGATATTTATCTCTTATTAAATTAATCTAAGCTTTTAGTCACATTTTTATAAAACATTGGGCTTTAATCTATTACATGATGCAATTATTTTGGCCACTAATAAGATTTTCCATATGATTTTTTAGTTGAAATTATTTATATGATTGGTATTTTCTATACAGAAACTAATGTTGAAATTAGTTTATTAAGAATTAAATGTTTGGTTTGCTATTATATTTCTTACATTGCACTAGAATGATCCCTTTATAGTACTTATAGAGAAGTAGAGAAACACAATAAAGCATCAAATATGAAACAAAATACCTTGATGCGTTCATATTCCTTCACTACATAGTCTCGTGCCCCCTCTATTACTTTTATGGTCCCCTTTAACTCCTGTAATCTTTTGTTCCTTGTTGTATCACCTCCAATATTTTTGAGGAGGTAGTTGTTAGCTTTTCAACTCGGGAATTTATAGAAAAGATTCTAGTTAAGAGGGTTTGTATTATTAATAAAGCATTTGGTATGTCTGAAAATGGTGTGTATACTACTTCTATAAAGACATTGTACTCATGAAGCTTATCCTAAAAATGTTGTGTACAAATTGCATAAAACCAAGGTACTTATGAAGCTAATCCTGAAATGTTCACGCAATCGAAAATCTAGATATTAAGAAAAACAACACTAATTACATGTATTTAAATTTGTTGAAAATGGCATAATTATTTTGACATGAATTCAAAATTTGTTTGTTTGATTGAATTTTGGAAGAAAATACCATTTTTTTAAGTGATTGTGCATATGCTTCTCGATAAAATTGGTTTGATTTCATATTGTTGGCGATACGAGATCATGAGATAACTTACCAGAAAATCATAAGTTTACAATCGTTTAACAAAACTCTCTAAATGGGAATGTGTCGGGACCATTTGGATTAAACCCTTTAGACAGAACTGCAAACATATCTTTTTTATACAATATAATAATTTTGCAAAACGTTTTCAAATTTAAAGTTTGGTATAGAAATTTATGCATGGGTTTAGAACATACCTGTAAATTTTGTGGATTGTAACTAAATGATACACATGATAGAAATATCATTTTAACATATTCCATTCCAAAAACATTTAATGGACGGATATGCATGTTCATCTTCCATTGTTGATTTTTCTTCTTCCACTATAGATGCAACTAAATCCATTGTATCTGTCTTTTTAGGAATTGTTCCTAGGTTCCTAGGTCAATCAGAAAGACACATATGGGCTTTTCAGACTAACTCTAATGTTGTTGGCACTCATGTTGAATATGTTACTGGATCCTCTACTAAGTAACATGAAAAAGATACTCAACCATACCTTGGTGTCATCATTAGATTAGGAACATCCATTATGTATGTAAGTATTGGGTTGTTGATTTGTCATCATTTCACCGTTATTTACAGTTTTAACCATTTGTGCCATTTTTTTATTTGTTGCTTACCCCATTTTCCACAAGATATCATGAACACCTCATCAGTATTTCCAACACTCAAAGTGGTTAATTTTCATACATTTTCTTCCCTTTTAATTAATTAATTAAGATTATGTTTGGTTTTACTAATGACGATTTAGCCAATTCTTGTTTCTGCATCTAACTCCAATTTCTCTAGCTATCTCCATTGTTAAGGTAGTAGCACCACTCTTGAAGGAAATATGACTCTTGGACTTGGTTTCGATAAGCTCCAATATGGATTTGTATTTGTCAAATTCCACCGATCTTACACGTGTGGACCTCCAACAAGAGATCAAAGGAAAAACATAGCAGTTTTGACCAGAAAACTTCATTGCACTTATTACATTGCATGGTTTGGCACTTTGTGCTTTGAATTGCAATGGAAAATAAAAAGTGGTGCATTTTGGAGTTAACATTATAAAGAACCTCTCTCCTTACTTTAGCTAGAATTCACCTAAATGAAAAGATCAGAATATTATTTTTAATTCCATTAAAGGTTTTAGGCAGGTTATAACACCATCAGTTTCAAATCCATTTACTGTGTGAGTAAATAGTAGCTCTTAAAACCAACACTATTAAATTCAATCTAGAGCTTTTGTTATTTTAGGGCTCTTTTCCACTTAAATTAGATTAGGTTGTAGGGATTTGGAATAGAGAAATGAATTAACTTTCCGAAGCTACAAAAAATCATTAGCATCTTGCAATAGGGAGTAAACTCATTTACTACAATTTGGCTCTAGGAAGTTCCTTTTACAAAGGAGTTAAGCATGATATCATATCGGACCCAATGGAGTGATCGACCCGACTTCATTGGTTACGATAGAGTGTTTTACACATATTAAAAGAAACATTGAAAGGTACATAGGAGTCAGTAGGAATTCAACCTCAAATTAACCATGTTGAGAAACTTTGAAGGAAATTGAGATTTCTTACTCTACCCGTGCATGTACATCCGATTTGAGATTGTCCTCCCAAGTTAAATTATTTTACATGATAACCTTAAATACCATAATCTTAGGGCTATTACCTAAGGTGGCGACGAAGGGGAAGTCCTTGTTGTTCCTAGAACAGACGTCAGTTAGACTCACTTGGACCTTTTTCGAGGGTATTCTTCTTTCTAGATGGCACAAATTAAGTTTACCTGCACTAGATCGTGTACATTAAGAAGGTTGTGAGAATAACTAGTTCTACCCGCTCTATCTATAGCAACGTTTCACTTTGATCTACATGATGTTTGATTTCGTCACCAGCTAATGATTTCACTGTGAAAAGCTTGTTTCCATGCTTTGAATCCTTAGATTTTTTAGTGTGCGTTAATTGTTTGTTTTTACTTTTTACATACCTTAGGTGTGGACTGTGATTTTCAATTGTTAATATCAATAGTATATTTATGTAAGTTGAATCTAGTGGCATAACTGTCGGAATTCACCGCTAAAGGACCCCCTATTAATAGAAATCCTTGTCATATCCATGCCTTCGCAAATGTCTATGCTCCTTATATGGCTACGTTCTCACTTCCTGGATTCATCTCTAGGTTACCGATGTGGTTGTTTTCAAATTCTTTGATCTCAAATAAAAATGTGATTCCACCTCAACCGAGTTTTTCCCCTCAACAAAGTTCATCATCTCAACGTCACCAACCTCCTGTTGACCCTATACCTTCTTCACCCAACATGTCCTCTGCTCCTTCCTCTTCTTCTTGTGGTAAAAGTCATGATGATAGGGACAAGGTGACTAATACTAAGAAGAAATGGAAGAATAAGAAGCAAGATAAGAAAGGTGTCAACCAACCAACCATGGCGACAGATAATGGTTATTTTGAGTAAGCTTCCACTATGCATCGCAAGCCCAGATACCCTTGCAATATTTGTAAGGGTGACCAATTCCTTATTGATTATCTTGGTATTCCGAAGTTCTTGGAAGTATGGTCAAAAAATTCTTATCAACCTACTGTTGATCCATCAAACATTGATTGTGAGGTTCATGGGAAAAATGGTAAACTTAGGTTTCCTTCCGAGTTATGCAAAGGGATTCATTATAGTCACATCTGATCTATGATTATCCTCCCAGGTTAAATTGTTCTACATTGTAACCTTAGATACCATAATATTAGGCCTATTACCAAAGGTGACGATGGAGGGGAATTCTTTGTTGTACCTTGAACAAATGTTGGTTAGACTCACGTGGAACTTTTTGGAGGGTATTATTCTTTCTAGATGGCATAAATTAAGTTTACTTGCACCAGATCATGTACATTAAGAAGGTTGTGAACATAACTAGTTCTACCCACTCTATCTATAGCCACTTTTCACTTTGATCTACGTGATGTTTGATCTCATCACCAACTATTGATTTCATTGTGAAAATCTTATTTCTATGTTTTTAATCCTTAGATTTTTTTGGCACGTGTTAATTGTTTGTTTTTACATTTTTACATACCTTAGGTGTGGATTGTGATTTTCAATTGTTAACATTGATAGTAAATTAATGTAAGTTGAATATAATGGCATAAATTTTGGAATTTACTGATAAAGATCCCCCTTATTAACAGGAATCCTAGTCCTATCCATGTCTTCGAAAATGTCGGTCCTGCTTATATGGCTATGTTGTCACTTCTCGGATTCACGATAGGTTTACTAGTGTGGTTGTCTTCAAATTATTTGATCCCAAATACAAAAACTATTCCACCTCAATAGATTTTTTCCCCTCAACCAAGTTCATCATATCAAAATCACCAGCCTCTTGTTGACCCTATACCTTCTTCACCCAACATGTCCTCTGCACCTTCTTCTTCTTCCCTTGGCAAAAGTCATGATGATAGTAACAAGGCAACTAATACTAAGAAGAAATAGAAGAAAAAGAAGCAAGGTAAGAAAGATGTCAAAAAGAAGCAAGGTAAGAAATGTGTCAACCAACCAACCATGGTTGTAGATAATAGTTACGTTGAGTAATCTTCGAGTCTGCATCGCAAGCCCAAATACCCTTGTAATATTTGCAAGGGTGAACAATTCATTATTGATTGTCTTGGTATTCCTAAGTTCTTGGAAGTATGGTCAAAAAATTCTTATCAACCTATTGTTGATCCATCAAGCATTGATTGTGAGGTTCATGGGAAAAAGTGTAAAGTTAGGTTTCCTTTTCGGTTATGCAAAGGGATTCATTATAGTCACATTTTCCCTCATACAGATGAAGCCTCAAAATTTTTGGAGAAACTTATTGTTTCATAGCAACACCTTCCAAATTTTCACCGTAAAATTTCTCTCAACCTCCCTTCAGTTGACAAAGATATTGATCTAATTCCAAGTACATTAAATCCCACTCTTCCATTGGAGAGTGAAAGACATATCATTCAGCTGGACCAATCACTGGTTGATCAAGTGGTAAACTCGATACCATCCTTAGTTGATCCTGCTCTACCTTTAGAGAGTGAAATCAATACCACTTTGATTCTTCGAGTTAATTCTGCTTCTTCTACACGTAAGGGAATTTTACCTGTTTCAATTGATTCCCCTACAAGTAATGCGTCTATTTCCTTTGATTGGAGTAAACTAACATATTTTTTTCTTCCTTCTTCCAAACCTTTCCAAATCATTGTGAAAGAGTATGGTAGGAATGTATGGCACATAAATGTAGATGAAGGTGCTTCTGTTAGTATTTTATCCTCATTGTCTTGGAAAGATTTGGGTTCCCCTCATCTTATGCCCGCTGCAGAAAATATTTTGGCTTTTAATACAACCAGTAGTGATCGTTTAGTGATCCTTCATAAGTTACCTATTACTATGGAAGGTAAAAGTATCGTTATTGATCTTAGGGTAGTCTAAGGCCCCTTGTATTTCAATTTTATCCTTGGGTGATACTATATCTATGCTATGAAAGTTGTTGTATCGACATTCTTTTGCATGATGTTTTTCCTCATAATGGAAAGATTCTGAATATCGACCAACTTTCATTCATTGATCTTGATTCGACTACGAACCATCCAACATCCCTGAATATTCCTTATCTTCCAGTGGTGTCCATCCCACCATAGGTAAATTATGTGGAAACCACTCCCATGTCTTCAATTTTTGATGGAAGCTAGCCTCTCACTATTTTCTCGACTTCTTATGAATTAAATCTGGTAATTGACATAGGGAAGCTTGTGGGAGAATTTGAAATGGAGTTTCTTACCCCTTTTGATTCTCTTCACATGTCTTATTTACAGAGAGATATTATTCCTTCTCATGAAGATCTATTGGAAGCCATGGTCGGGAAACATCCATTTTCATTTGTTTCATCCAAATGGAAGCAATGATCCTATTGAATATGAGGATGGTTCTTTTATTGTTTTAGGCTTGTTAAAAAATAAAACAGGTTCCATGACGATAGTTCTTTTATTGTATCAACCTCGTGAAAAATGAAAAAAATTCGTTATGAGGATGGTTCTTTTACTATGTCAACCTCATTAGAAAATGAAACAAATACTTGTGAGGATGGCTCTTCTATTGTGTCAAGGTCGTTGAAAATGAAACAAGTGTAGGAGAGGATTGTTCTTTTACTGTGTCAACGTCATTAAAAAGCAAAATATGTTATTATGAGCATAGTTCTTTTCTTGTGTCAAACTCATTAAAAAATGAAACAAGGTTACATGAGCATAGTTATTTTTCTTGTGTCAAGGTCGTTAAAAAATGAAACAAGCTCCAATGAGCATAGTTCTTTTCTTGTGTCAATCTCAATAAAACTTATCTCAAGCATTATTTCTTCTTTGTTTAAATCTTTTGTAAAAATGAAACCACTCTCAAGCTTAGTTTTTCTTTGTTTCAAGCTTGTGTAAAAATGAAACCACTCTCACACATAGTTTTTCTATGTTTCAAGCTCATGTAAAAATGAAACTACTCTCAAGCATAGTTTTTCTTTGTTTCAAGCTTGTGTAAAAATTAAACCTCTCAAGCATAGCTTATCTCTGTTTCAAGCTTATGTAAAAATGAAACCACTCTCAAGTATAGCTTTTATTTGTTTCAACCTTGTATAAAATGGAAACTACCTCAACTCCATTTCAATTATTATTTTCAAGATTCCTTAAGATCATGAAAATATGGAAATTATTTTCCTATATTTTCACACTCATAAAAATGGATGAAAATTTTGAGTTATTTCTGTCTTTTCTTGCTCGTTAATGAAATTGAAAGTCGGTGATATGAGTAAATTATTATCATTTTTCGAACTCGTTAAAAACTTACGAAAAGGAAAAATCAAGAATTCTATTTATGCCATTTTCAGACATTCGAAACATGAAAAAGTCATCGTGCACTTGATCATTTGAACTCGTAAAAGTAATTGAAAGGTCATATAATAAGTATTACTTTACTGCTTTTATAGACTGAACTAGACTATTTACGAAAAAGACCATTTGAGCTTGTAAAAGTAATTGAAAGGTCATCTATTAAGTATAACGTTACCCCTTTTATATACTGAACTAGACTATTTACAGAGAAGGTATGCACTGACTAATCGTTGTCAATAGAGTTCTCTCCTACATGATTTAACCATTTTTTGGGCTCGAGGGACTAAATTTATGAAAAAGGACACTCTGGAGTTTACTTATGTTTTCCTTCCGACTCCCTAAAATTGAAAAACACTAAGATTCAATTTCTCCAGGCTTGTTAAAATTTTGTATTGAAAGAATTCAACAAGTTTTTTTTTGTGTGTTTTCAAACTATTTAAAGATGAAAATGACATAGATTTACCCCTTCACATGACTCGTAAAATATAAATAGTGGATGACTTGTTAAGCATGACGAGACCGAACCACTCCTTCCTATGGTTCATTAAAAATACTTCGATGGACTCATCCGAGGGATGAGCTTATAGGAGATGCATATGTTATCCTCCTCAAGCTTGTAAAAAATAAAGAGGTACTTACTAGTAATGGTGTGAGAAAGTGAGAAAGAATCTTTGTTTTTCTTTTATAAAAGGTAGAATGTCGCTCTTGAAAATGACACTCCGCTACTTTTTGTGTCTAGGTTGGGAAATCCATTTGTCTCCTAATTGACCATATCTTATTGAAACTCTTTAGTTGGTTTTGGGTATTCTATTTTGATTCAAATGGTGCCAATTCAGAATGGCGCATCGCCAATATGTTCAAGAGAGGTCCAAACTCAATTCAAATTACTTTGCCATAGTCTTCAATCATGTTGACCATCCATGAGACAGTCCTGGATTACTCCAAACTTATATTCTTCAAAACTTTACATTAGTTTCATGTTGTGGGCCATCCTAAGACGAGTGCACTTCTTATCGACCACAAATCACTATCGAATAAATTGATCTAGAAACCTTTAGTACCTTGGAGCCTGCATGCATTAATGGTAGGTTTCTCGCCTTCGATGGCATGTTCTCATCATTAACCCCATGCATGGCTAGAATAAAAACTATCCCGTAGAAAATGAAATTCCTAGATCCCAAGGCTCAAAAACCTATTCCTAATCCCAAGACACAAAAAGCTCTATTGGGGCTACTCATAAATGTGCTCTATCTTACTTTGTTGCCTACACACATGACTCAATTAATGTAAAAATAAAAAGTAAAGCCTATAAGCATTGTCATTCATATCTTTCTCAACTAACAAGCTTCAAATGAATTCCTATTTAGCCGTGATCCCTCCCATCATGGAGCTACTCCCTCTCTCTGTGGAAGCCCTATCGCACCATTAGTGGATCTCAGCCCTTGGGAGATGGATACCCAAATTTCCGCTCCTGGCCTATAAAGGTAACATAGTATTGAGGATTGGGAAGGATGGTTGGAAGTAGGCTTATGCTATAGAAATAAAGTTGGAAGGTTATTCATTAAGGGAGAGGGTTTGAGATTGTGGGAAGTGACTTGCAACATCAAAGCTTCAAGATTATAAATATATTCTCCATTTCATTAATATAAAAGAAATTGTTCATTCTCAATTATGTCTTTGTCGATATAATTTATGGGATTCCTTGATCACCCACAGAGATTATGATTTCATATTGATCAATTTATGTTATATTATTGACTTAATTAGTTGATTGATATCTTATGCTATATATTGGATGTTTTGATGTTGTGTATGTTTCTTTCTGTATCTAGATCTCCTTCAGGACATCACAAAGAAGCTGTGGGGAGCAACGGGAAGATCTCTAAGCGATCAAGGAGAAATGGATGGTTGAAAGCTCTGAAAGGGACTTCGTCAAGCATTTGATTAAATGATAAGTGATATCTATCACAATTTTTGTTTCATTCAATCACAATCTAGAGAAAGGTAGCAGTTCCTTCTTGTTTTTTACTAGATTTATCTGATGTCTACGGAGATCACTCTTGTCCGCAAGAGGGGTTTGTCCTCATAACATGGACTCTAACTAGAATTACACAAGTAAAAAATAAGACACCGGTCCTCTACAAAATGGTAAATATGATAAAAAAAGCATTGCATATGATAATCTAATAAACATATGAAAATATGATACTTGTGAACTTTTTGAAAAGTTGCATTTTCTGGGTAAGTGGTTTCAAGCATGGCCTTATTTCATGCTCTAAGTAGCTTCTGCTACTGTGAAGTGTCTACAGGGTTCACATTTCCTCTAGGTTATCCTTTCACCCCTCTCCTTCTCTTCCTCAGTTGCTCAATAGGCCCAATTGTCCACCTATAATTTTCTACAACCTTCATATGATTGGGCTTCACTACCAACAAGGCATCTAGTAAGAGCCACAGACCATGCCACATGACCATGTGCTACTTGCATGTACTCACCGTATTCTACTTGTGAATGGTTCCACAAGCTATGCTTTTCGTGTAGGAGGTTTTAAGCATGGCCTTCTTATGCACCTTGCAAGAGCTTCTACTTCTATTCGGTGTCTACAGGGTTAACATTTCCTTTAAGTTACCCTTTCACACCTCTCGTTCTTTTCCTCAGCTACTTAATAGGATCAATTATCCCCCCACAATTTTATATAGCCTTGGTATGATTCGGTGTCACTGCCAAGAAGGCCTCTACTAAGCAACTCCCACAACAAAAGGCACAAGGGTTATTCACCATATTTTGTGATTTGCACATATTACTTGTGAAAGGTTCCTCTGTTCCATGCAATAGCTTACTTCAATGCCCTCCAATAGATTCTGCTCCCTAGAAGTTTATTCTCCCTACAATAGCTTGCATTAATATTTCTTACCTGCAAGTTATGCTTTGGATAGTTTTTTCCCTTCTTCACGTTCTTTTATGCCCTACAATAATCCAAATCATGCATTTTAGTTCACTTTTAGGGGTACCAAAACTGAATGAATAGGAAGGACATGAATGGAAAACCTCAATCAATGCCACTAGTAAGTGCACTAGAAGTGTGCTCTGCATCAGTAAATGAATTGCTACCAGTTACTATTAGTACATACATATGTTGCTGCAAAAACTCTATTTTTTTGAATATTCCAAATCGTCTATCGTGCTAGTTTTATATCTACTATATATAATTTACTAGAACGATTAAAGCAATAGTTGCAATTGTAGTAGTAGAGAGTTAATCATCTTTGATTACACGCTCTTGATTGTTTCGATACATTGATATTTCTCATCCTCGACCTAATCCTCCATCATATTCATTGAAAGAGATATTATTCCTTCTCATGAAGATCTATTGGAAGCCATGGTAGGGAAACATCCATTTTCATTTGTTTCATCCAAATGGAAGCAATGATCCAATTGAATACAAGGATGGTTCTTTTACTGTTTTAGCCTTGTTAAAAAATAAAACAGGTTCCATGACGATAGTTCTTTTATTGTGTCAACCTAGTTAAAAATGAAAAAAAGTCGTTATGAGGATGGTTCTTTTACTATGTCAACCTCATTAGAAAATGAAACAAATACTTGTGAGGATGGCTCTTCTATTGTGTCAAGGTCGTTGAAAATGAAACAAGTGTAGGAGAGGATTGTTCTTTTACTGTGTCAACGCCATTAAAAAGCGAAATATATTATTACGAGCATAGTTCTTTTCTTGTGTCAAACTCACTAAAAAAGGAAACAAGGTTACATGAGCATAGTTATTTTTCTTGTGTCAAGGTCATTAAAAGGTGAAACAAGCTCCAATGAGAAAAGTTCTTTTCTTGTGTCAATCTCGATAAAACTTATCTCAAGCACTGTTTCCTCTTTGTTTAAATCCTGTGTAAAAATGAAACCACTCTCAAGCATAGTTTTTCTTGGTTTAAAGCTTGTGTAAACATGAAACCACTCTCACACATAGTTTTTCTATGTTTCAAGCTCGTGTAAAAATGAAACTACTCTCCAGCATAGTTTTTCTTTGTTTCAAGCTTGTGCAAAAATTAAACCACTCTCAAGCATAGCTTATCTCTGTTTCAAGCTTATGTAAAAATGAAACCACTCTCAAGCATAGATTTTATTTGTTTCAACCTTGTATAAAATGAAAAATACCTCAACTCCATTTCGATTATTATTTTCAAGACTCCTTAAGATCATGAAAATATGGAAATTATTTTCCTATATTTTCACGCTCATAAAAAATAGATGAAAAATTTGAGTTCTTTCTTTCTTTTCTTGCTTGTTAATTAAATTGAAAGTCAGTGATATGAGTAGATTTTTATCATTTTTCGAACTCATTAAAAACTTACGAAAAGAAAAAATCAAGAATTCTATTTATGCCATTTTCAGACATTTGAAACATGAAAAGGTCATCGCACACTTGACCATTCGAGCTCGTAAAAGTAAATGAAAGGTCATATATTAAGTATCACTTTATTGCTTTTATAGTCTGAACTAGACTATTTACGAAAAAGACCATTTGAACTTGTAAAAGTAATTGAAAGGTCATCTATTAAGTATAACTTTACCCCTTTTATAGACTGAACTAGACTATTTACAGAGAAGGTATATACTGACTAATCGTATTCAATAGAGTTTTCTCCTACATTATTTTACCCTTCTTTGGGCTCGAGGGACTAAATTTATGAAAAACGACACTGTGGAGTTTACTTATCTTTTTCTCCTGACTCCCTAAAACTGAAAAACACTGAGATTCAATTTCTCTAGGCACGTTAATATTCTATATTGAAAGAATTCAACAAGTTTTTTTTGTGTCTTTTCAAACTATTTAAACATGAAAATGACATATATTTACCCCTTCACATGACTCGTAAAATCTAAATAGTGGATAACTTGTTAAGCATGACGAGACCGAACCACTCCTTCCTATGGTTTGTTAAAAATACTTTGAAGGACTCATCGAGGGGATGAACTTATAGGACATGCATATGTTATCCTCCTCAAGCTTCTAAAAAATAAAGAGGTACTTACTTGTAATGGTGTGGGAAAAGTGACAAAGAATCTTTGTTTTTCTTTTATAAAAGGTAGTACGTCGCTCTTGAAAATGACACTCCACCACTTTTTGTGTCTGGGTTGGGAAATCCATTTGTCTCCTAATTGACCATACCTTATTCAAACTCTTTAGTTGGTTTTGGGTATTCTTTTTTGATTCAAATGGTGCCAATTCAGAATGGCGCGTCGCCAATATGTTCAAGAGAAGTCCAAACTCAATTCAAATTACTTTTCCATGGATAGTATTCAATCGTGTTGACCATCCATGAGAGAGTCCTGGATTACTCCAAACTTATATTCTTCAAAACTTTACATTAGTTTCATGTTGTGGGCCATCCTAAGACGAGTGCACTTCTTATCGACCACAAATCACTATCGAATAAATTGATCTAGAAAACTTTAGTACCTTGGAGCCTGCATGCATTAATGGTAGGTTTCTCGCCTTCGATGGCATGTTCCCATCATTAACCGTCAATGAAATTATTATATGAATGTTCAACTCCAATACATCAATTTGCACTTCATATATTGTACAGGAAATACCTTGACAACCATTTTAATTAATGATGGTTTCTCTCGTCTTATTAACAATTCACATCATTAACTAGTAATCAAGTGGTTTCTACCATGTTCGACTACGAGAAATTCACTCGCATGGTTAGATTCATACTACATATCTAGAGGTGGAGATCAAGACCCTAGATCTAGTTTCATCTATCCAAGATACATGGAGTTATTAAATATTCATTATTGTAAACATAGATTCATTGATGGTTGCGTCCATACTATGTCTTTTGTTGCATGGATCTTGATATGTATTTATGTACTGGTTCTTTGAGACATTTATGTTCTGAGTATGGGAATTCCCACCTCAATGATGATTATATATTGCATTGTAACATTTGAGATATTGTTTCAAGTATCTGACTGCAATATGCAAGCAGTTCAGTCACCAAAAATCTCTTGTGAAATTACACTTTAGGACGCAATTTGTTACATGTCATTTTCTGTATTAGGCAAATGACCCTTGGTTTTGATCTTTCGATATCCATCAATTTGTTACAAAGAAACCCCTTGCAAGGCTAGAATAAAAACTATCCCATAGAAAATGAAATACCTATATCCCAAGGCTCAAAAACCTATTCCTAATCCAAAGACACAAAAAGCTCCATTGGGAGCTGCTCATAAATGCGCTCTGTCTTACTTTGTTGCCTACACACATGACTCAATTAATGTAAAAATAAAAAGTAAAGCCTATAAGCATTGTTATTCATATTTTTCTCAACTAACAAGCTTAGAATGAATGGCTATTTAGCCATGATCCCTCCCATCATGGAGCTACTCCCTCTCTCTGTGGAAGCCCTGTTGCACAATTAGTGGATCTCATCCCTTGGGAGATGGATCCCCAAATTTCTGCTCCTCGTCTATAAAGGTATCATAGTACTGAGGATTGGGAAGGATGGTTGGAAGCAGGCTTATGCTATAGAAATAAGGTTGGAAGGATATTCATTCAAGGAGAGGGTTTGATATTGTGGGAAGGGACTTGCAACATCAAAGCTTCAAGATTGTAAGTTTATTCTCCATTTTATTAATATAAAAGAAATTGTTCATTCTCAATTATGTCATTGTCAATATAATTTATGGGATTCCTTTATCACCCACATAGATTATGATTTCATATTGATCAATTTATGATATATTATTGACTTAATTAGTTGATTGATATCTTATGCTATAGATTGGATGCTTTGATCTTGTGTATGTTTCTTTCTGTATGTAGATCTCCTTCAGGACATCACAAAGAAGATGTGGGAAGAAAAGGGAAGATCTCTAAATAATTGAGGAGAAGCGGATGGTTGAAAGCTCTGAAAGGGACTTCATCAAGCATTTTGATTAAATGATAAGTGATCTCTATCACAGTTTTTGTTTGAATCAATCACAATCTAGAGAAAGGTAGCAGTTCCTTGTTGTTTGTTACTAGATTTCTCTGAGGTCTACGGAGATCACTCTTGTCCGCAAGAGGTGTTTGTCCGCATAAGATGGACTCTAACTAGAACTACACAAGTCAAAAATAACACACCGGCCCTCTACAAAATGGTAAATATGATAGAAAAAGCATTGCATATGATAATCTAATAAACATATAATAATATGATACTTGTGAGCTATTTGAAAAGCTACATTTTCTGGGTAAGTGGTTTCAAGCATGGCCTTATTTCATGCCCTAAGTAGCTTTTGCTACTGTGAAGTGTCTACAGGGTTCACATTTCCTCTAATTTATCCTTTCACCCCTCTCCTCCGCCTCAATTGCTCAATAGTCCCAATTGTCCACCTCTAATTTTCTACAACCTTCATATGATTGGGCTTCACTACCAACAAGGCGTCTAGTAAGGAGACCACAGACCATGCCACATGACCATCTGCTACTTGCATGTACTCACCATATTCTACTTGTGAATGGTTCCACAAGCTATGCTTTTCATGTAGGCAATTTCAAGCATGGCCTTCTTATGCACGTTGCAAGAGCTTTTGCTTCTATTCGGTGTCTACAGGGTTAACATTTCCTTTAAGTTACCTTTTCACACCTCTCGATCTTTACCTTAGCTGCTTAATAGGATCAATTGTCCCCCCACAATTTTATATAGCCTTGGTATGGTTGGGTGTCACTGCTAAGAGGGCCTCTACTAAGCAACTCCCACAACAAAAGGCACAAGGGTTATTCACCATATTTTGTGATTTGCACGTATTACTTGTGAAAAGTTCCTCCGTTCCATGCAATAGCTTACTTCAATGCCCTGCAATAGCTTCTTCTCCCTACAAGTTTATTCTCCCTATAATAGCTTGCATTAATATTTCTTACCTCCAAGTTATGCTTTGAATAGTTTTTTCCCTTCTTCTCGTTCTTTTATGCCCTACAATAATCCAAATCATGCATTTTAGTTCTCTTTTTGAGGTACCAAAATTGAATGAATCGGAAGGACATGAATGGAAAAGCTCAATCAATGTCACTAGTAAGTGTATTAGAAGTGTGCCCTGCATGAGTAAATGAATTGCTACCAGTTACTATTAGTACATACATATGTTGCTGCAAAAACTCTTTTTTTTTAATATTCCAAATCGTGTATCGTGCTAGTTTTATATCTACAATATATAATTTACTAGAATGATTAAAGCAATAGTTGCAATTGTAGTAGTAGAGAGTAAATCATCTTTGATTACACGATCTTGATTGTTTTGGTACATTGATATTTCTCCTCCTTAACCTAATCCTCCATCATATTCATTGAATGAGTTATCTTATCAACTTGAACCCTCTTCTAGAAAACTTCCTCACAATTTTTAACCCATTAACAAGTGAAAAACCAAAGTATATGTCCTTTCAATTACATAGACTGCATACAGATTCTAGGACACTTCACCTGTAGGGAGTAGTGCTCCTCTTTCATTCTAGAAGTGCATTATGCCACACCTTAGAGAAGTTAAACGTATGTTATCATGAACTATGCATGCTCGTTTGCCTATGTTACCCTATCTTAACCCATATGCTTGCAACCTTCTTCCACCATATTTCCAGCTCAAATTCAGGACATAACATGCAACCATGAGAAACAATGACACTCATAGGAAACCACACATTGGACCAATACAAGAGTTTGAAACATTATTGCAAGGATACACACTACTAAGAACTAGTTGACATCAAAGGAAACATTACAATACCAACATGCCCCCCATTGAATTTTATTTCAACCTGAACCTCAACTTTAAAGCTAAGCACAACACTCTCTCCCCATTTCACATAAATGGAAAAAGATAATATCTTCACTAAATAACAATGCCAACAATGTGAGAAACAATATTGCAGAGATAGAGTACAGATCAAAGCTCATATCTGGAGCATATGTTAGAGGATGGTGGAGCTATTGTGCAGCTATGTGCCTAAGAGAGTATACTTCCAATTTGAAGGCTAATATAGAGATATTCCAACTCAATGATAGTGATATTAATTCATATTATAATTCATAGAACAATTAGTACTATTATAAAATTTTAAATTATAAAAAATATTTCATTTAGTTTATTAAATATAAGTAGATTTAATTGATTTTGTTATGTTACAAACAATTTATTAGAAGAATACTCACCATATAGGTTTTACGCGAAAGAAAAAATAATTAATCATAATTCGTATTGGTAACCTTGATATTTTATAATGAAGAATATATTTTCATATTTAAAATATGAAATTTATAAATATTGCTGTTAATAGTTATCATAATTTTTAACATCAGTTTTTAAATGAAATATATTTATATAAATATAATTTTTATTTTGTTAGTCAATTTAGAGATTACAACAAGCTCGGCATTTGGCTTGAGAAACCACGACCTAGGGGCGTCTAAGCCATCAAAATCACCAGGGGATCGCGGATTATTTCCCACTAATTGGTGACCTTCACATCACAAAGTGACTTAATTGTATACCCCATCAACACCGAATGAGCTTATATAAATATAATTATTTTAATTAATATAATTCCCAATTAAATATATTTATAGAAATATAATTATTCAGATTATATTATAATTACCAAAAATATCTAACATTGTCTTGCACTATTCTAATTGGCTTGACCCTAAGGATTTTATAGCTTTTGGAGACTCCAAATTGATTAGGAAAATGGTAGAGGTTCTTTAAACTCTAGTCTCAACTCCTAGCAAAGAAGAAGTAACATTTCGATGAAAATGTTCCACTTTGGCTCCATCACCCACATTTATTGGATCCAAAATTGCGAAGTCTATGGACTCTCCAAAGAATGTTGCAATTAAGACCCTAGGTGCAAGATCAATTTCCATTTTTTTCACTCTCTCACTTTGCAAGTAACAGATCACGTTATGATCTATGATCTAACACATCCGTCCGTTCTTGTCATGATTTTAAACTATTCATAGTAGCAAGAATCTATATTTCTGTGTGGGGATAAGTTTCAATTTTACAGAGAACTTGTTATAGTATAACCATATAAGTTTTAAATGTAGGGATAATGAGAAAATCCATTCTCTAGAATATGTTCACTCACACGGTGTTATTTTTCTTATCTTAAAGGTGTGTCGATTTGAATATTTGTTCTATGTGACCCACGTGGATTGCAATTTGCGCCCACTACAGTAGAACTAATGATAGGCGCAACGGTCTAGTCAAGACAGGCGGCTAGAACGAGTTGTACATTCCGGGCCCATCTAGCGTCGTCCAGCACACATGTGTTATCCATAACTCTACCCACATGTTATCCATAACTCTACCCACAGGGAGGCTTATAAATGGAGGCTGGCTCAACATATTGATAATCAGATTTCCCATTGTAGGAGTTTATTAGAGGTTATATATCATTCCACCCAGCCTTTTGTTGGAATGTTAATTCCAACTGCAGGTTGCAGGGAACAGCGACGGACGTGGGCAGCGACGGACGTGGGCAACGGTGGACGGCAATTCACTGCCCGCGCGGATCAGCAGTCAACGGGAACAGAAAACCACCCAGCGGTAAATCAAAACCAGCAGGATCATATCGCACCACCCTTCAGCGAAAGGCAGTTTCCGTGCATCGAGCTCCGATGCAATTGGAAGCTGACAACTGTCCAGCAAGTGATGCTGGCCTGACATCAGCATGTCCCATCCGTCGGAAGGTAACTTCTGGTCCTCTTACCCCGTCCGATATCCGTCCGATCATGAGGCCTCTCTCTCCGCCGTTTGATCTCGTGGAAGCTGTCCGCCGTTTAAAATCTTCATGGTACGCGTACGGGGCCTGTCAAAATTAATGCAGCATGGACAATACATAATCGACCATGCCTTATGATAATGGAATGTCATACGTTTGGTAATGTGCCTTTAATGTTTTCATACGGCAAATTTAACTGGAGTATGGGCGCGCGGTAAAACAAAGTATAACATAAGTTTTTTTTATATATGTTTTTAAAAAAAAGAAAAGCGTTGACCCTGTTTTTGTTACGAAAAAAAGGGCACGCACGGGGATTTGAAAAACATATGTGTAATGGCGCATTGTAAAAAGATGAAATGTGTTGTGTGAGTTTTCATACGAAAAGATGTATGTGTGTTCGCTGCAGCGAACGAAGAACAGGGAAACTCCAAAAGGAGAACAGAGTAAATTTTATATTGCAGGAGATGCACAGATGTGCAAAAATGTTTTGTTTTTGAAATGTAAAAGAAAAATGCAGCGGCAGTGAAAAGAATTTATTTTGTCCTGGTAATGTTTTGGATTGCAATGTAAAAATTGCACAGCAGTGCAGGAGGAGAAGTAAATGAAACCAGTGGGTTGTTTTGGTTTTCAAACCATGTATTGTTTCACACAGAAGTGAAAAGGTAAATGGGTAAATCCCTGTAAGTTTTTGTTTTTCACACAGCAGTGAATGTAAATGAAATATTTACACAGTGGTGTAAAATTTCATAGGAGGCAGAGTAAGTTTTGTAAAATGTCTTGGTGAATCCCTCTGAGTGAAAGAGGATGAATATGTCTCAGTAAATTCTCAGGTGAAAACAGAGTTTTGGTTTAATGTTGTTTTTGGTAAATCCCTCACAGCAAAGAGGATGAATGTATATGAGTCATTTTATTTTAATGAATGGAAATCCTTTATGGTGGTGCATTACTCTGTTCAGTGAATTTTTTTAAAGGGTAAAGATCCTGGAGTGAAGGAAACAGAGCATTGCCTCTGTGTTTTATATTTTGATGGTTTTGGTATTTTCCCATCCCATTGCAAACCAAAAATACCCAACAGTGGTATCAGAGCTAGTCCAGGCTCTTTGATGGTGACAGAGCAGGTTCATGCTCTTTGAAGTGTCAAAGAAGCTGAAGGAAAGACCCTTGTTGCAGCAGCAGTAAAGATTCTCCAGCTGTGTGAAGTTTCAGCCAAAGGGATTCAGGTATTTCTCAAGTTTTGAGTTGCTGTTAAAAAAAACAGTCAGTGGTTTTAAAAACACAGTCAGGGATTTAAAAAAATTTTAAGAATGGCAAGGTCAAAGAAGAAAGTGTCCAAATCCCCTAAGGTTGTGTCTCCCTCCTCTATTAAAATAGAAGACAAACAATTTGAAAACATTCTATTTGAGGCTTTAAAGTTTGAAGGGAACTTTGATATATGGGAAATAAAAATGAGGACTTTCTTAAAGTCTGAAGGCATTGAAATATGGGAGTCAGTGATTGATGATAGCAAAATGGATGGAGAATCCAAAGAGTATAATGCAAAAGCAGCAAAGATAATCCTGGATGGTTTGCCTGATTCTGTAAAGAAGAATCTAGGAAAATATTCATCAGCAAAGGATATATGGGACAGACTGCATGAGCTTCATGCAAAGGGAACACTGACCATGACCATGAATGAAGAAGGAAATTCTGAACCCATCATAGAAGCTGAAAATGAGAAGGTCGATCTCATCAAGCTTCAAGTGCAAGAAAGGGATGAAGAGCTTTCCAAGCTTAAGAAGGAACTTGATGAAAGCAGAAGGAAGCATCAAGAAGAAGTCATATCCATGACAAATCAGTTAAATAAAGCAAAGAAGCAGGAAGATGCCTTGTCAAGTCAACT
>APFE031333639.1:28140-41368 GCA_000404065.3 Pinus taeda
AACAAAGGCACAAGAGAGTGAACAAACTTGTAGAAGAGATTGGACAGTACAAGGTAGAGGTATCCTCCCTTAAGTCTGAGCTACAAGAAGCCAAGAAGCAGGCACAAGAAGCTGAGAAGAAAATGGAGAGCAGTCAAGCAGAAATCTCCAAAATGAAGTCTGATATAATCTCTTTTAAAATAGTAGCAGCTGAAGCTACTCATAGCAAGGAAGAAACTGAGGGACAGCTTACAAAGAAGAGTGCTGAGTGTGAAAGATTAGAAGAAGAGATTGTCCTTCTCAGGAAGAAGGTTGAAGGGATGAACAAGATCATGAAGAGCTCTCAAGCTCTAGATGACATGCTCAGCTATCACAGATCTCCATCTGATAAATCAGGACTTGGGTATGTAGGTGAATCCTCAAACAAGGATGAAAATGCTTTAAGCAAAGGAGATGTGAAAAAGCCAGAAAGAAATGGTGATGCTCCTAGTTCCAGCAAAGGCAAGGAGAAAAATGAAGGCTGCCATAGAAGAAATCTTGCTCCAAGTAGAAAACCAGCTCCAAGGAGAAATGTAGCTGATGGCAAAGATGCAAGAGGCAATGGTGATCATCAAAAGATCTCAAGGCAGCAAGGCTTCAGAAGTACGTCAAGGAAACCTCCATCTCCCAGGTACCAAAGTTCATTTTTTGGTTATTGTTATTCTTGCTCAAACTTTGGTCATATGGCAAAATATTGTAGAACATTTCATGGAGATAGATGTTGTGGTCCCCAACAATCTCCAAGAAATAATTTCACAAGAAGAAATCATGATTTTTTATTCATGAAAAATGTTGAATGTTTCAAGTGTCATGACATTGGGCATATGGCACGAGATTGTAACTTGACATGGGCTCTTACACAAGCTAGACCCATGCAAACGAAGAAAGTTACACAAGTATGGAGAAGGAAGGAAAGGCAATCTGAAAATGCCTTGAACTCCCCAGCTGATCTAAATTTGTTTTGAGAAGAGTCTGCCAAAAGAAGACAAGCACACATTAAAGGGGAGCTTGTAATTTTTTGTTGCTGAACTGTCTTTACAGTCACTCTTTTATGAAGACTTTTTTTTGGAAAAATATGAAGTTAAATCTGCCATAACAGCAGAAAATAAAAAGGGGCAGCGCTCAAATGTTAAATGTAGCAGCGCAATAAAAAAAAGGTGTGCAAAGTATGGAGACCCTCACAGCAGTGGGAAGATAGAACAAAAAAACAGCAGTTGTTTGAATTTTGTTATGGAGCACATGCATTTAAATGCATAGCAATGGAAGGTAGTTTCCTTCTATGAAATGTGAGAGAACATACTCACAGCAGAGTGAGTACAATACACAGCAGTAAAAAGAATGTAATGTTTTTCTTCATATGCAATGCATCATGCAAAGAAATGCATAAAGAGAAACAGGGACAGCAGACTTTTAATGCACATGGGTGAATGACAATGTGTGTCAGCAGAAAAATGAAAGGGACTGAACAGCAGTGCATTGTGTAAAAAAAATGAATGAAGACTAAGATTGTGTGAAGCAAGGTGAAAAGAAAAGGCAGCGGCCTGTGTTATTTTTGTTGTGTGGAGAATGCAACGCAAAACAGCGTGAGAATGATTTCTCTCTATGAGAAAGTAATGGAGAGTAAAGAGTTAGTGTATGGGCACACAACAGTGTGATGAAACAAAAGACAGCCACAGTGCAAATTGCAGAGGCAACGCAGTAGCAAGTAAAAACCCAGGGATGACAGAGTCTATGGTTATGGGCATGGACAGCAGTGCATAAGAAAAGGCAGCAGCTTGAAGTTTTTGGACAGCAGCAGATGGAAAAGAATTTTTCCCTTACAGCAGTAAATGTAAGTATAATGAATGTGTTGTTCATTGATTTGAAATGCAACATATGCAACAGCAGTGTAAATTTGTAAGGTGGGACAGAGTAATTGTTCCAGAAAAGACAAAGTATTATGTCTTTGAAGAATGCACAGCGATGCAAAGTTTGCAAAGAAATGTAAGTGAAGTGGAGCGACAAAACAGCAAGTGTAGACACAGCAGTGTGGGGTAGACGAAGCAAAGAAGATGGCACAACAGTGCAGCAGAGAATATGCAGTAACATAAAAGAACAATGTAATGAGTATGCACAACAGTGCAATGAATGTTTTGTTTTGAAACTGCATCTAAAGCAGTGTTTGGCAGTAATCCCTCCGTGAGAGGAAGTGAAGTTCTTAGTGAATCCCTCTGTTAAAGAGGAAGGTGCTTTTCAGCACAGTGTCATGGTAAATCCCTCTGTCAAGAGGAAGATGCTTTTTTAGCATACACATGGTAAATCCCTCTATCAAGAGGATGATGCTTTTCAGCATAGTCACAGGTGAATCCCTCTGTCAAGAGGAAGGTGTTCTTCAACACATTGTTATGGTGAATCCCTCTGTCATGAGGAAGGTGCTCTTAAGCAAAGTTTCAGGTTAATCCCTCTATTAAGAGGAAGACTATTTTGTTGTTTGTGGAACTGCATCTGAAGCAGTGTTAGTGAATCCCTCTGTTAAGAGGAAGATTTGTTGTCTTTGGAGAATCCCTCTGTGAAGAGGAAGATGTTTTTTTTGGCATAGACAGGTGAATCCCTCTAGTTTAGAGGAAGATGCTTTTCAGCATAGACAGTGGTGAATCCCTCTGTTAAGAGGAAGACTCTTTTGTAACAGCAGCATGTCAAGGAGTTGAGAAAGTGTCTGGGTATGACCGAATGCCCAACAGTTGAAATTAAAGGGGAGTGTTGAATTTATAATTTCACTGCGCGTGGGCCAGCAATTCAACCGCGCCATACCAATGTCAAAACCACCCAGCAGAAAACCATAAACCACCGGAAACCTCATCGCACCACTCTTTGGCATAAAGTGGTTTCCATACGAAGGGGCTCCGATGCAATTTGGAGGAGGCATGTGGATTGGGGTGACATCACCCTCCAACACTTTTCGGATGATAAAAGTCAGTTAAAACAGGCCATCCGATATTCGTCCGATTAAAGCCAAGTTTGTCCGCCGTCCGATTGCAAGGAAAGTACACGGGGTCTGGTAAAACTAAATTAAATGCGTGGAGTAAAGTATAGCCCATACCCTAAGTTAATATTATGACATGTTTTTGGTAATGTATTTAATGTCCTTCCTACGGCACGTAATGTTTCTTCTTACGGAAGTATGGGTGTAATAATGTAAGGTAAGTTTTTATTTTTATTATTTTTGCATATGTATTGAATGAGCGTTGACTCCAAGTTAATGGTGTATTGCACATGGGGAGGAGTTGCAGTGAGTTCGCAGCAGTGAATGGAAACCAGAAGAAAGCACAGGAGAGTGAATGAATTTTTCTTTGAGTTGTAATGTAATGTTAGGAAATTGAAAGAATGCAGAGCAGTGCATAATACATGCATTATGTTTATTATTCCATTGACTGGTGTGAGGAGATGGTGAAAAACGCAGCAGGCGTAAAGTTTTTTTTTTTGTAAGTAAAATGTAAGAAATGAAAAAGAATGCACAGCAGTGCAGGGGAAGGCAGTGAAGTGAATGAAGAAAACCAGGGGGTAGTTTGTTTCAAAACCATGAACTGTTTCACACAGCAGTGAAAAGGTAAATTTGTAAATCCCTGTAATTTTTTTTTCACTCAGCAGTGAATGTAAATGAAATTTTTACACATAGTGATGTAAAATTTCAAAGGAGACAGAGTGTAATGACCAAACATTTTACATAAATAAATTACTTATTTACCCCTGTGGTTGAATATAAAACAAAGATTATTATTTTCTTAAATTGATGGAAATATTATTTGTTAAAATTGAGTAATATGAATTGCATAATTATGTGTACACAGTAATTTCATATGAAAAGTTATTCTCTCTTCTTGCTTGAAGATAAAAAGAAAAACAGTTGCCAGCATACTAGGGGAAACCCTAACTGTCTTCTCTTTTCCATGGAAAAAGGGAAAAGAGGAAGAGACTCGGGTTGTTAGAGGAACAGACGGGGAAAAAGAAAGAAGAGGGCACTGAGCAAGAGAGAAGGGTGCTACGTCTGGTGAGGACTAGATAGCACAGGCACATTTGTGCTTCCTATTGCTGAGGCTTTGGCCGGCAAAGCTTGGGGGAGAGACGCAGTTCAGACAACTAGTCTCGTGGTTGGGAGGATATCAAGCATTCAATCACCTTCTACATGTTGTAGAAGTGCAGAAGATAGAAGACTGGGATACACAGGTAGAAGTGCAGAAGATAGAAGACTGGGATACACAGGTAAGTATTTGCAGTTTCCATTAATCTAGAAGATTATCTATTACCCTGTATTCCTAAGAATTTGATTATATTTACTGTAAGTATTGCTTTTAGGCTGTACATCACGATCTAGGTATTACCGAAAACAATACTGGAAATGAACAACGACTATGCTATATTTATAAACATATATAGGGTAAAGAAAGAAAAACAGGGAATGAGAATTTAAACATTATCTTGTACATTACTCTCTAGCAAGTCAAACTGTATTAAATGAAAAAACAGTAATTATAAAGTGCAGGACTGGAACCGAATGGTTCCCATCACCATTAACCAGGTATGAAAATAGGTATATAGAGACATACATATCTACGCTATGTAAAACATACTGGAAATAACTATTTGTACCAGACAAGAATTCAATGAGCAGAGACTTGTATTATATCCAATAACTAAACCAGTATTGAAAGAAGTGAACGAATCAATACGAAGTACGTTACAGTATGTAGCAGTCATAGGGAACAATACAGTGTAGAATAAAATATGTATTTCCACGTCGATAACAATACAAACCCTCTCAAGAATTAGTTTCGATAAATGTTGCAAGAAACCAAGCACCGTAATAAATTCACAAGGTAAATACTTTGGACAATCGCCGAATATCATAATTGTAAAATTATGTGGCTAGCCGCTTACCCAGGTGAGTACTGCCTGGTAGCATGGCGCTCAGTATGGTGCCAAGATAGGGAGTAATTTAGCCTGAGGGTCGTACCATCCGCTCGGCGGATAAAATTATTAAACATCAAAGCAAGAAACAAATATTGAAGAACTCGACCTGAGCATTCAACAACTAATAATGAGGACAGTGGTAACCACGAAGAAGTGGAATTTATTACCAGGCCGTAACCGGCTCTCTCTTAAATCCATGCATATGCATAAACAGAATCATGAACGAAAGTCCGTCACGCGTTTATTAAACAATAACATACAGTCTCATCATTATCAGTTCATTTATATATGTACATATCAATTAACCCCATAGAGGCGACAAACCTTGGGAGAGCAGGGTCGTTAGCCAAAACCCTCAGAAACATTTCATTAAAACAAAATAAATAACAAGTGGGTAATATGAAAAGATTCGGTGGCTCGTATGGAGTGACACCATGAGCGAATAGGACATAAACATATCAAATAGCAGCAATACAATAAGAACAGTAATAATTGAAGACCTGTTCGACAATTTGGGGATAAACCCAGTAAACTTGATGCATTAGCTGCGGCCCATAATACCGAATCATTACAGTACATTATACTGAGAATCCGAATAAATTACAATATGGAATAGAGGTAAACGAGTTAGAACTCGACCCCATAGGTCTGAGCTTTCGGCGGTTCCAAGAAAATGCCATAGTCGAATATAAACCTATGAACAATCTATACATTCGGTGACCTGGGCTTAAACCCCAGAATAATGACAAACAATGAACAAAAAGGGAAGTTCTGTCGAGGTGAAGCCATTGCGCCAGGCTATGGTGGAATCGACAAGACCCTGATAAAGAAGAACACTAATAAGCCGGAACCCAAGATTAAAACAATCAGCAAAAACCTCAGTGGTAGAACGCTTACCAGATTAGGGTAGTGATGGTTGAATCCCTGATTCATCTTCGACATCGCGGCCTCATCGGTCTGCTACCCTGCTCCAACCAATATCAAATGGGGTAGTTAGCATATTCACGAAATACCATGTAAAAAGAAAATGACTTAACACAGTAATGAGATTGAAGGAGTTACGCATCACCTAGTTGCAGAAGGGTTTAGGGCGAGAGACAGTGAGGGTCTCATCGTCAACCAAGCTGTCTCTGGAAAACCTTCAAGGACACGGAGGAGTTGCACCAGGAGCGCCTACGCTAATGGTAACACTGGTGTGGCAGCGAAGCCGGAGCAAGGGCTGCTCCGCGAAGCTGGAACAACAATGCAAATGACCGAAACCGAGTAAAGGAAACCCTATGTAGTTCACCGCCAAGACACCTCAAGCCTCCACCGTTCGATTGCTGGAAGTGATCCTAGCCGATGATTACTGTGGGAATCCCGAGGGGCGGTATGGCGGGACTGTAACATTAATGCCTTCAGCTACCAAAGCCTAGAAGATCAGTGATGTGGATCGATGGCGTGGACCGAGGCGCCAGGTGTCGCAAGCAGAACACCTCAACATATGTATTATATAAAGTAACCAAGGACAATCAACGTCCTATTATCCGCCAATGGATAGATATGCAGGATTATCACATTAATAATCATATCCGTTATCACCTAAGTAAATTACCATGATGACAAGATTATGTAGATGTGTAGGTAAAGTAAAAAAAAAAATTATTGTGTAATGTTAACTTAAGGAGGTATATGACATATGGTATCAGAGCCCAGATTCAGCACTGTGGCCTCTGGGTAAGACAATAAGGAATTAACAAATAATCATTTTCTTTATTACTCTTGAATGTTTTCTTACACAGGATCAGATTCTGAGAATAAAGGATATGAAGAAGGCAAAGAATACACTGCGGCGACCTGGGTTGGGACAGGGTGTAACCGGTGCAGAAAATAACCCAGAATTGTGGGTACAAGTGGGAGAAGAAGCCAGAATCACAAATCAAGCAATTCTGGAGACAGTGCAGGAGCTGAAGAATGAGATGGCTCGACTACGAGAGGATAACGCCCGATTGACAATGGAACAAGAAAGAATTTTGAAAAGTTTGTCCGACAGACAAAATCAACTACCAGCTAATCCGAGTGCGGAACAACAAAGAATGTCGGAGGAGCAGAACCATCACATGCCCCCCGAGGGATCGGAGGAGCAGGAAGAACGCTCCGATAATGCATTTGAATAGCAAACTTCGAAAAGACAAAGGGTAGAATTACAAGGGGAATTCCGTAAGATTAAGCCACCACATTTTGACGGAGAACAAGAGGAAGCAGTTGAAGCATGGTTAATCAATATGAATAAGTATTTTCAGCTTTATGAATACGATCACAATCTTAAGGCACGACTGGCCATCTTTCAATTGCAAGGAAAAGCTACCTTATGGTGGGAGGAGGTGAAGATCGTAAAAGGGGTTACCGAGAAAAACATAACATGGGACAACTTTCAAAGGTTCTTTAAGGAGAGGTATCTAACCGAACACTTTTATGATGAAAAAGCCAGAGAATTCCATGATCTGCGATTGGGACAGCAGACTATGGATGAATTCATCACCTGTTTTACTTCCCTACTCCGCTACGTACCATATATAAGGGAGGAAAAAGCGAAAGTGCAGCGATTCGTTAGCAGTTTACCCCCGTATATGCGGGAAAGGATTGAATTTGATAATCCAAAATCAATGGATGAAGTAATCCGCAAGGCTAGAATCTGCTATCAGCAAGGTAAACAGAAAGGGGAAACTGCTAGCAGAAAATGGAATGAGAAGAAGAGTTTTAAGACAGTTGGAAACAACAAAGGGAATCGCAATAATGGGAATAAAGGAATTGGCAAAGGAACAAATAGCAGATTTGCAGCCAGAACTACAACCAAGTTCAGATCTGCAAACGAGTCCAAGGCTAGTGAACAACAAATCAGACTGGATAATGAAGGGACAGCAAGACCCCCTGTGCAGTGCTGGGGTTGTGGGGGACCTCACTACATTAAAAATTGCCCACAGCGAAAGGGGACTGAACAGTTATCCCAAATTCATCAAGCCTCAACCGTTGGCGAAGTGGGTCGAAGCGTACCCCGAATCAATGCAGCTTTAGAGGATTGACAGGCGGAATACCAGCCAACCATGGTCGAGTTCGAAGGTAAAATTTCAAACCTTACCATATCTATTTTGATTGACCCTGGGGCCACGCTAAGTTATGTGAACCCAAAAGTAGTGGAACGTTGTAATTTACAATCTGTTAAATTTAAAAACCCATGGTTAGTGCAATTAGCTACTGGAGCCAAGCGACGGGTAACAGCCAAGATAATTGATTGCTCTTTTACTATAGCAGACCAGCCAATAATAGCTGACCTGAACATACTCCCTCTGGGTTCCTATGACATTCTAATTGGTATGGACTGGCTGGAGAAACATTGGTCATTAGTTGACTGCAAAACCAAAATTATTTATTACAGAGATCAATAAGGAAACAACAAAGAAATGCAGGGAATTAAGTGACCGGTGCAGGTTCGGTCGATAACTGCAAATCAATTGGTAAAATGTGTATGGAAAGGCTGTCAAGTATACGCCATCCAAGTGGGTTATGCGAATTCTAAAGATAAGTCAGTAGCTTTGAATAATATTCCTGTAATACAAGAATTTACAGATGTGTTTCCAGAGGAAATTCTAGGGCTGCCACCGCGAAGAAACATAGATTTTACTATAGAGTTGGTACCAAGGGCTGCACCAGTGTCACGAGCACCCTACAGAATGAGTGTAACTGAGTTGACAGAATTAAAAATGCAGTTGCAAGAATTATTAGAGAAGAATTACATCCGTCCTAGTGTGTCTCCATGGGGGGCCCCAATATTATTTGTCAAGAAAAAAGACGGCACCCTCCGGATGTGTATTGATTACAGACAATTGAATAAGTTGACTATTAAAAACAAGTATCCTCTTCCCCGGATAGATGAATTGTTCGACCAAGTGAAAGGCACGACAGTGTTCTCTAAGATCGATTTACGATCAGGCTACTATCAGATCAGAATTAAAGATGAAGACATCGCAAAAACAGCCTTTAGAACCAGGTATGGGCACTATGAATTTGTAGTGTTGCCGTTTGGGCTCACCAACGCCCCGACAACCTTCATGTGTTTAATGAATGGTATTTTCCATCCTTATTTGGATCAGTTCGTGCTGATATTTAATGATGATATCTTAATTTATTCACGCACTATTGAAGAACATCATGAACACCTTCGAATAGTATTACAGACCCTTGGGGAACATCAACTGTATGCTAAATTTAGTAAGTGTGACTTCTTCAAAGAGGAGATTCAGTATTTGGGTCACGTAATCACAAAGGATGGAATTGCGGTGGATCCGGAAAAGATAAAAGCTATAATGGAATGGCCAGTTCCAAAAGATGTAGCAGATGTCCGATCTTTCATGGGGTTAGCTGGGTATTATAGGAGATTCGTGGACGGTTTCTCTAAAGTGGCATTCCCCATTACCTCACTACAGAAGAAAGGGAAGCTGTTTCATTGGACCCCAAATTGCCAAAAAAGTTTTGAGCAATTGAAGCATCTGCTCACCACAGCACCTATTCTGAGTATAGCGAATCCTAATAAGGATTACGTAGTGTGTACGGATGCTAGTAAGGAAGGATTGGGAGGGGTTTTGATGCAGGAAGGCAGGGTAATTGCTTACGAGTCTCGAAAACTAAAAGAACATGAGCAGAAATATTCTGCTTATGACTTAGAGTTGGCTGTCGTGATACATGCCCTGAAGATGTGGCGGCATTATCTCATGGGCAAGAAATTTTTGCTGCATACCGACCATCACAGCTTAACCAATTATTTCAGCCAACCTACCTTAAACGCTAGGCAAGCAAGGTGGGTGGACTTTCTAAGTGGCTTTGACTTTGATATAAAACACTTGCAAGGGAAGGAAAATAAAGTAGCAGACGCCTTGAGCCGAAAAGTACAAAATTTGTATGAAGTTTCCATTAGTGGGTGGAAAAGTCCCTTCCTAGAAATTATAAAGGAGATTGCAGATCAAGATGCTGAATATCAGCAATTAAAATTGCAAATACAGCAATCTGCTAGAGAGGACAGCCAACAAGAATATGAGTTAGATGACGCTGGAAGGATTTATTTCAAGAAAAGGTTGTATGTGCCAAATCAAAACGGAATTAGAAATCTGATTATGGATGAATTTCATGTTAGTCATTACGCGGGTCATCCAGGTTATCAAAAGATGATAACAGCCATCCAGAAAGAGTATTTCTGGCCTGGGATGAAGAAAGACATTGTCGAATACCTGTCACGGTGTTTAGAGTGCCAGCAGATTAAAGCAGAACATCAGCACCCAGCAGGATTGTTACAACCACTGCCAGTTCCAGAATGGAAATGGGAAATCATCTCCATGGACTTCATAACGGGATTACCCAAAACAAAAAAGAATAATGACTCCATTTTTGTAGTGGTGGACAAACTGAGTAAAGCTGCACATTTCATACCGGTGCAATCTACATATAAAGCTGCACATATTGCTCATATTTTTATGCAGAATGTATTTAAGTTACATGGACTTCCAAAAACAATAATTTCCGATCGTGATGTGAAATTCACATCAGCATTTTGGAAAACATTGTTTGCTGAATTAGGAACTTAACTGAATTTCAGTACAGCATACCATCCACAAACTGATGGGCAAACTGAACGAGTGACTCAGATGGTAGAGGATATGTTAACGGTTTATGTCATGCAACAACCCACAAGGTGGGAAGATTATTTACATTTGGTAGAGTTCGTGTATAACAACGGTTACCATACCTCAACACAGATAAACCCATTTGAAGTTATGTATGGCCGGAAATGTCGTACACCCACTAGTTGGGGAGGACCGGAAGATAAATTGAGCCTAGGTCCTGACATGCTGAAGGAAATGGAAGAAATGGTAAAGAGGGTACGTGCTAATTTGAAAGCTGCCCAAGATAGGCAAAAGAACTTCGCTAATCGGAAAAGGAGATTTAAAGAGTATCAGGTTGGAGACCATGTGTATATTCGAATTCAGGCCAAAAGAAGTACCTTGCAGTGGAATGGATGCGCCAAACTGGCACCCCGATATTGTGGACCCTTCCAAATTTTAGCAAGGGTCGGACCAGTAGCTTATCAACTGGCCCTGCCCAGTCACATCCGAATCCATAACGTGTTTCATGTTTCTGTCCTAAAGAAATATGTGTATGACCCTAAGCATGTAATCCGATGGCAAGAGATTCAGGTGGGTGATTGTTATGATAAAATTCAGCAAGAACTGCATATGAAAGAGAAAAACTAATTCACGGAATTATGTTTTGCAGGTCGAGCCGGAAGGAGAAGTTCTCGTCGAACCGCTGAGCATTCTCGACCAGAGAGAAGTGCAACTGCGGAAACGAGTTATTACCCAAGTTAAGGTGCAATGGCGACATTTTGGGCCCGATGAGGCCACTTGGGAAGATGAGGAATTAATGAGAAGAACTTATCCAGATCTGTTCGGGTCCGTGAGACACCAAGACGGTGTCCAATCTCAAGGGGAGGAGATGTAATGACCAAACATTTTACATAAATAAATTACTTATTTACCCCTATGGTTGAATATAAAACAAAGATTATTATTTTCTAAATTGATGGAAATATTATTTGTTAAAATTGAGTAATATGAATTGCATAATTATGTGCACACAGTAATTTCATATGAAAAGTTATTCTCTCTTCTTGCTTGAAGATAAAAAGAAAAACAGTTGCCAGCATACTAGGGGAAACCCTAACTGTCTTCTCCTTTCCATGGAAAAAGGGAAAAGAGGAAGAGACCCGGGTTGTTAGAGGAACAGATGGGGAAAAAGAAAGAAGAGGGCACTGAGCAAGAGAGAAGGGTGCTACGTCTGGTGAGGACCAGATAGCACAGGCACATTTGTGCTTCCTATTGCTGAGGCTGTGGCCGGCAAAGCTTGGGGGAGAGACGCAGTTCAGACAACTGGTCTTGTGGTTGGGAGGATATCAAGCATTCAATCACCTTCTACGTGTTGTAGAAGTGCAGAAGATAGAAGACTGGGATACACAGGTAAGTATTTGCAGTTTCCATTAATCTGGAAGATTAGCTATTACCCTGTATTCCTAAGAATTTGATTATATTTACTGTAAGTATTGCTTTTAGGTTGTAAATCAGGATCTAGGTATTACTGAAAACAATACTGGAAATGAACAACGACCCTGCTATATTTATAAACATATATAGGGTAAAGAAAGAAAAACAGGGAATGAGAATTTAAACATTATCTTGTACATTACTCTCTAGCAAGTCAAACTCTATTAAATGAAAAGACAATAATTATAAAGTGCAGGATTGGAACCGAATGGTTCCCATCACCATTAACCAGGTATGAAAATAGGTATATAGAGACATACATATCTACGCTATGTAAACCATACTGGAAATAACTATTTGTACCAGACAAGAATTCAATGAGCAGAGACTTGTATTATATCCAATAACTAAACCAGTATTGAAAGAAGTGAACGAATCAATACGAAGTACGTTACAGTTTGTAGCAGTCATAGGGAACAGTACAGTGTAGAATAAAATATGTATTTCCAGGTCAATAACAATACAAACCCTCTCAAGAATTAGTTTCGATAAATGTTGCAAGAAACCAAGCACAGTAATAAATTCACAAGGTAAATACTTTGGACAATCGCCGAATATCATAATTGTAAAATTATGTGGCTAGCCGCTTACCCAGGTGAGTACTGCCTGGTAGCATGGCGCTCAGTATGGTACCAAGATAGGGAGTAATTTAGCCTGAGGGTCGTACCATCCGCTCGACGGATAAAATTATTAAACATCAAAGCAAGAAACAAATATTGAAGAACTCGACCTGAACATTCAACAGCTAATAATGAGGACAGTGGTAACCACGAAGAAGTGGAATTTATTACCAGGCCGTAACCGGCTCTCTCTTAAATCCACGCATATGCATAAACAGAATCATGAACGAAAGTCCGTCACGCGTTTATTAAACAATAACATACAGTCTCATCATTATCAGTTCATTTATATATGTACATATCAATTAACCCCATAGAGGCGACAAACCTTGGGAGAGCAAGGTCGTTAGCCAAAACCCTCAGAAACATTTCATTAAAACAAAATAAATAACAAGTAGGTAATATGAAAAGATTCGGTGGCTCGTATGGAGTGACACCGTGAGCGAATAGGACATAAACATATCAAATAGCAGCAATACAATAAGAACAGTAATAATTGAAGACCTGTTCGACAAT
>APFE031333640.1:0-11720 GCA_000404065.3 Pinus taeda
AAGGTCTGTGTCAATGCTCGTCTAACAACACGATCCCATTATGGACAATTTGATAGTTGACTTTAAAATTTTCATTATAATGAATCGAGTCTACCCCCACAATGTATCAATTTCATGGTTGGTCTTTAAGTTTTCATTACAACAGGTCGAGTTCACCTACACCGCGTGTCAATTTGATGGTTGATTTACAAATTTTTATTGCAATGTATCGGGTTGTCTTAGGCTAATATTTTAACATCACTATATATTTTGCATTTAAAAAATAAATTAGTCTTGAGTGTTCATTTTTAAAGTTTTTTCATAAGAAAATTTCATAATGTCATTCTTGAAATATTTTGAAAACATGATATTTTTTTGTAATCATAATCTTTGGTTTTAATTGCATAGTTGAAAAATTGTCAAGATTTTAATATTTTTGCTAAGTCATAATATTTTATCTTTAATGTTATGGTAAAAAACAATTACAATTTCAAGTTTTTTTGGAGTCAAGATATTTTATCTTTAATAGCATTGATGGAAATATTTGGAATTATGAGGATTGGAGACATGATATATTATCTTTAATGTCATGTCCAAGGATAGTTGGAATTTTACAGTTTTTCAATGTTCGGATATTTTCTCTTTAACTCCATTGCAAAAAAAAGTCAAAATAGCAACCTGATGTTTTTTTGTTATTCTAGAATAAACAATTTTTTTAAGGGTGTTTTTTCATCCATTTTTCAAAAAAAAAAATGGTTTTTACATCCATTTAAAAAAATGTTGAAAATTAACCCTAAAAAAACATCATTCTCGAATAAACAATTTTCATTTTTGGGTTGTTTTTTCAAGGTTTTTTGGGGTTTTTGGGCTCGGGTACCCGTTGAGGTAATAGTTCTCTTTTCATCCATAACTATGTTATACATTTTCACTTTCTCTAATGTTGATAGGAGTAACTTCTTTTACCTATTTTTCAATGATGAAGTAATTGTAGGAGCATCTTTCATGCCGGCGGTGCTCTTCTTGGGCCACCTAAGCATTGTTGGATGGAGCCTTCATCTAAATTTCATATTTTTCCTCAAGCTTTTATATGGGAGAAATGCTAGAGAGTGAAATAACCTTAGCTTACACTTCCATGGAAGGGAAAGGAGGGGAGATAGGCTAGTGCATGGAGTTGAAATATGTAAAACTTTACATTGAGATGGTGGTTTCTATAATTTGTGGGGCAAAAGAGAAATCAATGCCAATAGCCCTCGATGAGTTATGCAATACTAGACAGGTTTCTGAAATGAGTACTCACCTCTGCCATTATTTTGTTTTCTCCTCCTTCGGCTTCCTCCATGGTCTTGGGGTGGTGAGCTAAAAAGTTCAAAACAACCCAATGACCATCACCTAAATTCTTGTGCTCCTCAACCCTCATTGAAGCCACCAAGCAGCGAATGGGGATGGGGATGTTTGGGTCAAACAATTCCATGTTTTCATCATGCCATTGAGAGGGGAGAAAACTCCCTCATCCGCAACCTCCCCCTCAAGCTCTACCTCTTTCTCTAACGATGTATTCGAGTTCAAAGCCAATGTATTTCGGATTATATCCTATGAGATTTGAGGCGAAGAGAGAAGTGTTTCTACTATTGTTGTTAACACCTATTCCTTGAAAGAAGGAGTGAGTGATAAGACTACCAGACTAAGCTTGGCATCTTAACTAAAGCATCAGAGATATTGTAAGGAAAATCATGTGGAGGATAGAAGATGAATGAGTAGGATAATT
The DNA here is from genome assembly GCA_000404065.3 of Pinus taeda. Lineage (NCBI taxonomy): Eukaryota > Viridiplantae > Streptophyta > Pinopsida > Pinales > Pinaceae > Pinus > Pinus taeda. Next base: position 1,745 of record APFE031333640.1, read on the forward strand.
AGAATTAATTAAATCATAATTCACCCGAGAATGATTTGCGTTTAATAGCCACCACTTAGACATCTCATTCATGTCTGATGTGAGCGTTGGCCTGCAAGGCCTAAGAGGGCTCATCGTCCAAAGGAGCACTAAAATGATATAATATATTTTGTTATTAACATTTAAAGAAAAAATAAAATGTTACATCTCAAATCCATATTACAAACCACTCTCATAGTTTGAATTGGAATGAAATTGTTAATGTATGAAGAATAATTTCTGACACAATATCTCTCTTGAATGTAAAAATATAAATATTTTAGTTATCACTAACACTAAAATATTTTTATTCATTTTTAATATATTTTTATTTTAAAAATTACATTTCAATTAAATATAAAATTAATTATAAATGATATAATATCGAAACTATTTATTTTTAGTTTATTTATCACTCCATAGTTATGTAACTAAAAAATTACAAATTTTATTATAATAATAAATAAAAAACACTAAAAATAATTTTTCTAATAACCAATTATTATTTTATTTTTTATACTATTCAACGTAATATGAGTAATATCTTATTATTCTTAAATAGAAAAAACATCTCCCACTATAAAATCCGCTCGAAAATGGTAACTGCTATCTTTCTCTCTCACAGATTTCAACTCCTTTAACAACAATTCAATCTAATAGGTTGTCGATGACAAGTTTCTTTGAACAGTAGTTTCTCCGTTTCACAATCCACAAAGATTATCACTGCTCAAATTATCACATTACCCCTCAAGTCTTCACAAACAAATTATCACAATGTTGCTTCTCAAACTATGACAACAAAGTTTCTTTGAACAGTAGTTTCTCCGTTTCACAATCCACACAGATTATCACTGCTCAAATTATCACATTACCCCTCAAGTCTTCACAAACAACTTATCACAATGTTGCTTCTCAAACTACGACAACATCTCCTTTCAAATAATTATCACATTACCGCGCCTCGAGTTTTCACAAAAAGTTATCAGAATGTGGCTTCTCAAACTATTACAACATCGCTTTTCAAATTATTATAAGCAAGTTAAAAAGAAACTGAGTTTTGTATGTACCGAGGGGATATCTCCACAACATTTCCTCAGTAATGTTGGTCAAAGCTTAGACACCAAAACAATAAAAAAGATGAATTTATCTTACCATTAATCATTGAAATTATCTTAGCATTATTGATTATTTATTAAGGTTAATGTTATCAAATTTTAATATAAAATTCAATATTTTAAATATAAAATGTTTTAATTATTTATTTTCACACTATTAATATTAATATCTAACGAAATATTATATTAATAGTTTAGTTTTTCAAAATTCAATTGCTTTTTCAGAAAATGACTTTTTAAAATGAATTACTATAATAGTAATATTAATACTATATGTATATAAATTTTGTCTCCACATTTATTTTAACTTTTTCCTAAAATTTCCTTAAATAATTTTGCACTAATTTTTGCAAAATGGTTCTTTTTATTTTTGTATTACAATCTGCACTAATTGACCATTGTTATGGATTTTAATTATTTTTTGGAGTATATATTTAATATTCTTATGCCATATACAATTTTTTAATAGTTTATATTTATTATCGTTACAATTGCAAATATATCTTTGAATACAATATAGATAACAATTTGAGTTAGTCTGATCTCTATAAATAGCTATGCACATATACATTTTTAGCGAAACTCCATTTCCTATACTTAAAACAATAATACAAAATTGATAATACATATTATATTTCCTACATAACCCACAGTCCTATATAATACATAATAATGATACCATATAAATTATTAATCTTTCAATATTTAGTCTTATAAATAATTTATATTAACCCAATTCTTTAAATATCCCTATTTTTATATTTTTCTATATTTCTATCAAACATTTTTAATTTAACTTTAGGTTCCTGAAACGTATTCACTTGAACTTATTAAACATTTACCGTTGACCATTTCCTTTCATTCGCATTAGTGGTTAGTTACTAAATTAATAACATAAACATTGAATAAAAAAATTAAACTATTAATATATTCTTAATAGAATATAAGTCAGTCAAATCATCTTAGTATCACCTCAAAATCCTTGTAACTTTTCTTTAAACACGAATTCAAATATTGAGTAGTTCAATATGTTCATTTGCTACATATCCATTCTATCAACTACAAAACTTTGTATTGCAATTTCTGTTGTTGGTTTTCAGTTGCAACAATTAGATCATGGCAAAGATGAAAACAATATCTGCTATTACCTATAGTGAATGAGGTTGCTCCTCATAATGCAAAAGGTGTCATCTCCAAAGAGACTGCGAGTATGAATTATTTTAATATTATTCGTAGCACCGTTCAAGGTATATTTCCTAATAATAAAACAGCGCCAAGCCCCACGATACTTGAACTCACTTTGCAAGTTTAACAGTTATGTGCAGTATCACTAGGAACAGTTGACATGTCACTTAGTTAATGAATCATCACTCCGTTGTTGACATTATTTCACAGATATAACATATATCCCATATAGTGCGCGGACTTGTTTTTGCAAATATTTATTAGTTGAGAACGATAAAACATTGCAAAAACATAAAATTATGAATTATGGAAAAGATGACCTCTAAATGAATAGTATTTGTATTTACTTCAGTGGTTACATATAATATAATAATAATATAAAGGGCTTATTATAATTATAATATACCGTGTTTGGGGTTTACATCATCTACTATAAGGCTTAAAATGTGACGTATCAACTCACTAAGTTGAATTTAAATATAAATTTAATATTACATAATATAATATAATGATTATATATAAATAAATAATGTAGTTGTTATTATATAATTACTAATATTTACCTAGTTAATTATATTAATTAAATAAACGTAATCGTCAAACATATGACTATTTAGTCATAGCAGTCCATTACAAAAACATAAAATTATGAATTATGGCAAAGATGACCTCTAAATGAAAAGTATTTGTATTTACTTCACTTGTTACATATAATATAATAATATAAAGGGCTTATTATAATATACCGTGTTTGGGGTTTATATATTATTAAGGCTTAAAATGTTTGGGTTTATAATATTTATAACTGTTTTTAATATAAAGTTTTAATTCTTATATTAATATATAATATAATGATTTATATTATAATAATAATGATAAGTTATTATTATAATTATTAATGTTTACATATTAGTTTAATTTATAATTTAAATATAGGTTTAAATAAAGTTAATCATTAGTTAAACATATTTATTCATAGTAGTCAATTACTTTTTGTATTTATGATTAATCATGGCCAACTATAGTTAATCAAGGACAACCATCGTCATTCATGGTTTCTCATGATCATCTTTGGTAAACCATATTCACCATAATTAATCTTTGAAAATTATGGTCAACCCATGCTCAACATAGGTCACCATGGTAAAATTTGGACAACTATATGCATTAATTATCAATATAAAAAACCATAATCTATCATATAAAAATATGTTCAACAATAGTTAAATTAGTCAAATGTGTCTACTCATGGCAAAACATGGTCAAGCCATGTCCACTCATGGTTAAACTATGCTCACCCATAGTCAATTTTTAAACATAATATAAACATTAATATGGTTTAAAATCCATTGGTTTACTAACATTATTGACTATGTTTGATTATGTTTTCCTATATATAAGAATCAATACTCTTCAACCTGGGTTAAACATAATTCTCTATTATTATTATTTATTAATATTAATAGAGAAATATAGTAAAAAACGTTTATCAAATGAAATCAAACAAAGTCAATTTTTATAGTCAATTTTTTATAGACAATGGTTAGCCATGATCAACCAAGGTTGAGCATGATTAACCAAGGTAAAGCATGATCAACCATTGTCAACTAAGGTCAACCATGATCATCCTTGGTCAAACATAATTGTCTCTTCATGTTATTAATTGATACTGACAATCACCTTTTAATATTATTGAATATTATTGATTTATATTTGTTTATTGAATATAATATTAATAATTGACCATGATCAAACCTAGCCAAACCTATAACATTTATATTAATAAAATTACATAAAATAAATGTCATAATATATTAAATATAATAATAATATTAGGATGACTTATTTACATATTGAATTATAGTTTATTATAGTGATCTAAATCGACCATTTCAATGAAGATCAAACCTTTGGGTGAGGCACACTCTAGATTAAGAATGTTTAAATTTTTTATAACATTAATACTTAATAAAAGTTCACTATAATAATGGTAACATACTCTTTACCATTTACTATATTATTAATATTATTATTATAACTATATCCATATCAAATTGGCTTATCCTTCTTATTATATATGATAAATATATTCTAATATTAATTATGATTAATATGATCAAACAATATGTATAATAATTTTATTGGTTGAAATATCTAGTGGTTTTCTAAATTAAGGTTTAATATTTAGCTAATATATTGGGATTTAGATAATTGTTTTAGTGTTTAATAATGTTTAATTAATATGTTATAATATTCTAAATGATTATATATTATATTATAAATGTGGCTTTATCATTAGGTAAAAGTTCACTTAAAGTTAAATCTTAACATAATACATAATAATATTAATGTGGTTTATATAGTCTTATATGTATAGCTGATAAAAATTAATATAAGATTTAATAATTTTATTAATTAGATTTTATTAATTAAATTTTAATTAATTTTAATATTAATATTTTAAAATTTAGCAATAATATTATTATTACAAAATTATTATAATAATAATAATATTATAATAGTGTAAAATGGGTTTGGTAAATATTTTGTCAAATTCTTTATTTGTTTGTCAAGTTGTTTGTGATCCTCTAAGCTTAACCAGTGGCTCAAGGAACCATGACCCAAGGTGTCAAAGCAAAGAGTTGAGACGGGCACACTCACGTGTGATGAGCACCCATGCAGACCGACTTGGCCACACTGTGTGACAACGGGTGGACATTCAGTTAAATGCGACCAAGTTAATTTGGCCGCACCCATGTGCAATGGGTGCTCGTAATACATGACTTGGAGGGATGTGCAACGAGAGTGTGTCAGTTAAGGTGAAGGGTGGGCATTCGCCCATAGCGGTGGGTGAGACCAATGAGTGCCCGGTGAGGTGTGCGGAGATCATCTGATGAAGGAAGTCGACACAGGTGACCCATGCGACCTACGACCTAGATGTGCGACGATTTGGCCGAAGTATAATGAATGCCAAGTTTATAGACTGACTGGGAATGCAATAATGGGCAAATCGACGTGATTAGAAGTTGGGAGCTCGACTTAATATTGGTGTTGGGTCGACCCAAACATGGGTGAAGGGTCGTGACCCTTAGACAGGTTGGATGTATTGATATGGGTATATATATTGCATGGGTGGATGGAATTCAATTATTAAGCAATCAATCAATGAAGAAGAAAAAACGAAGAGTAAGAGGACACACAAGGCAATAGGTGGATGAGCAGGGTGTAGGGTCGATGTTAGTTGAGGGTCAAGCTTGGGTTTTTTTGGAACAGGGCGACAGACATAAGGAGAGCAGAACCAGTGGGCGGAAGAATTGCAGGCGAGTGTGCATATTGCGACGCGCATACCCAACTTGACAGGATGACCTAGCACGAGGACATTGCAGGGCACGAAAGGGTGAACCGACTTAACAGGTGAGACGACTAGCAGGGAAACATGACCCGGTGGGTGAACCAAAGTGCAAAATGGGTGCAAGTGATGTGTTACCTAGGTCACAACAACATGCAGAAAGGGACTTGAAACATGAAGTGTTGGGCATGGGGAAGTGCTGGAAGGACATGCAAAAGTGTGGTGAAGAGGAGGGCGCAAGTAGACCATTACAATAGGCACAAGAACAACAGTGTCAAGTAGGTCGAAGTTGGGTGGACCATGCACGACACGATTGGTAAAATTGCAAACACTTGTAAATTTAAGTGTGCTAGCTGTGGTGGCAGTAAGACTGTTGTAAATTATATTATAAATTTGAATTGTATATCATTTGGGTAGACATCATTATTGGGAGCTCCCCCTCCCATTGTATGTTGTCTATTTTATCCACTATGCATATGTAAATTATGAAGTATTGAATGAATAATTTATTTCTGCTACGATATAACACTTGAAGAACTGGAAAATTGACTAAGTCTTGAGAATTAGGCGTAGTACATACATTCAAGAATTAGTGAAAAAAAAGAGTGTAGCAGTGCCACACCCGCCTATGTGTCGTTGAAAGACTACCACTGGGATAGGGGCATGATAGTTGGTATCAAATCTTGGTTCAGAGTGAGTTTAGCTTTGTTAAAGAAGTTTGACAGGGAAAAGTTAGAAGTTCGAAGTTGAACGAAAAGGTGTATGGTCTTGACAAAATCACAAGAAAAACTAATGGTTGACCATGTGGAAGAACCTCAAGTGTCAGGTGCATCTAGCAGGGATTTCGGGGGTAGTTTTCATGGATAAGGTATTGGACAAGATGGAGGAATTTTCTTTGAAGATGGCTTCATGGGAGGTTGAGAATGATGAATTTTAAGAGAAGTTCACAAAGTTGGAAGAGGAGCATGAGAATCTCAAGGTTCAATATGAGTATATTGAATGGAAATATGCGCAAATAAAGAAGGAAGTCAAGGAAATTGGTGTTGTAAGAGATCAAGGATTGTAGGAAATCTTGAAGTTCTAGAAAGCTATTGACGATGCTCAAAATGAAATAGTTGTTTTGAAGAAAGCAGTTGGGCAGGGGCTAATTGGAGGAGTTACTCATGTGAAAGTCAAGGAACCTAATTCTTATGATGGCATGACGAGTTCCAAAGAATTGGGCAATTTCTTATGGGAGATGGAGCAATACAAGGAGTGTTTGGGCATACCTGATGAGGAAGCCAAGGTCAAGGTAGCTTCTCAGTTCCTTACTAAGGATGCCATGGTGTGGTGGATATGGAAGTTGGATCAAATTGCTAATGGTAATGCTGAGGACATCTCTACTTGGGATAATATGAAGAAGGATTTGCAGAATCATTTTACCCCACAAGATGAGACTTGGGATGCAAGGACGAAGATTAAGTATATAAGCAAACAAGAAGTCTACAAGCATATCAACGGAAATTCTCGAGCGCGATCTTGGAAATACTTGAAATGGTGGAAAAGGACAAGGTGTTCAATTTCATCATAGGATTGAAACCTTGGGCACATAATGAGGTGAAGAGGCATAATATCAAGACTAGAAGGAGAATCTGTTGTGGTTGATCATTCTGTAGAACATTATGATGAAGGGACTGAAGGGATAAAGAAGAAGTTTGGTAAACTGAAAGAGAAGTATACAAAGGAGGAACATTTGAAATCGAATGACAAGTCGAAGACGAAGAAGCCTCTTAAATTTTGGTTGTGCGGGGAGAACCACATGGTGAACAACTGTCCTTCAAGACCAATGATGGCTAGATTAGCACAGGCTAATGTGAATAATAAGAAATAAGTAACAAGCATTCGGGTTATGTATATTTTAGGAGTCGTGGTAGCTATAAAACCTATCCCGCAACGAGATTCTAAGAGGAAGAAGTTAGAGTATGTGAATATGAATATTGGCCAAGGAAGTTTACTGGCGATGGTGGACGGTGGTGCGACTCATAACTTCATTAGGGAGGAAGTTGCAAGGAAGATTGGGCTGATGTTTTTACCAACTCAAGCTCATGTGAACATTTGTGAGTGGTGTGGGAAGATCGACTCCACGATTCTGCGGATGGATGATTATGAAGCAGTATTGGGTGTGGAATTTATGAAGCAACATGAGGCTATGATGGTGCCACATATGAAGAAGTTCTATATTTACAATTGAATGGAGGATGATCCTATAGGGGTGCCAACTGTGACAACTGGGTGTAAGTTGACAATGATGAATTTTAAGCACATGAATCGGGATGAAGAACTTTATAAGAGGTTGTTTTCTATAGAGGAAAAACTTATGGATAGGTCACATGTTATTAGAGAATTTTCCGAGATTATCTTGGACTAGTCATGTAGACTAGAGGTAGTGGAAGGGAATGGAGATGCTAGACCTGAGATTCAGGAGGAGAGTTGGGAAGCATACATGTAGAGATTGGAGGAAGAAGATCGAGACAGGTTGATTGAGATATTATCCAAGGAGGAGGGAGAGCCTTTGGTCTCCACTTCATCCCACCCTTCTTACTCACATGGGGATGAGGCTCATTGTTAGTTACTCATGGTAGTGAGTCCTCTATACTTATGAGCAGACAATTGGAGCAAGATGGAAATGATCAATATCAGGATGTGAAGATTGGTCATGATGATGTAGGTAGCATGCATTCTTGTGGAGGTGATGTTACGGTTGGATTAGCTACCCAACTAGTCACCATCACAAAGGGATCTAGAACATGATATTATTGTAGAGTTTGGAAGATTGGTAACATGGAGTAGGCCATGGGTGGAGATATCTGGGTGCCCATACTTATGGATATGTCTTAGTAATAGGAGTTACAAGGATGGTGTTGTCGAGGATGACAACATGTTTAGAGTGGTGGAGGATGTCACGATCATGAGTTGAGGTGGGTGCGCTCATGTGCAATGAGTGCCCGTGTGGATTGACTCGGCTACATTGTGCGATGGTGTGTTGACATTCGGTTAAATGTGACTGAGTTAAGTCAGTCACATCCATGCGTGAGGGGAACCCACACTACATGACATGAATGGATGTGCAACGAGATCACCTTGATTAAAGGCGACTATCGGGCGCATGCCCATAGCAGCGGGTGAGATCGATGAGCATCTAGTGAGACGTGCCGAGGTTGTGCAATAGTGGACGGCAACACGGGCAACCAATGTGACTCACAATTTAGACGAATAATGAGTTGGCCAAACTGCAATAGAGGTAGAGTTTATAAATTGGTTGGGCATGTGACGATGGGTAGGTTGACGTGATTAAAAGTTGGGAGGCCGACTTGATATTAGTGTTGGGCCAACCTACACATGGGTGAAGGTTCATGGCCCTTACTTTAGTGGACATGTTGACATGGGTATATATATGGCATGGGTGGATGGCATTAAATATCAAGTAATCAATCAACGGATAGGAAAAAATGAAGAGAAATGAAGATTGTTTAGAGAGTTTTCGGCGAAATCACATAGAAAATAATTTGTCGACGCATTTCGAACCAACCAGTGTGGTTCATCGTCAGGACAAGGTGAAGATCCAATCCAGCTTAGCTAGTTAAATAGTGTGTGCAGAGACTCCAACGGCTATATTTCCAACGACTAATTTGACCTATTGACCCAAGTCAAACCAATAAAATCCTTGCTATATTTATTAATTAATATTATTCTAAAATTAGTTAAATTTGGTAAATAAAATATTCATTAGTTACCTGTACTTGTATATATATCTATTAAAAACCTAACTAATTTATATTCAAATAATACCCTTGGTATACCATATAATTATTTAATAATAATAATTTAAATTATAATTCATCTTTAAATCTAATGGTCAAAATTGAAATTAAAATTATTTATTAATAATTTAATAATTTCTATTAAATAAATAATTTATATTTTATTATATAAATAATATCCTAGATATATTAAATTACTATTATTTTTAGAAATTAGTTAAATTAGGTAAATTATTATTTGTTAATGTGCTTATTAATAAAAGTACATATATGTACCAAAAATGAAAATCAACAATATTGGTACAACATATATTTATTTAATAATACTAATTATTTATCATTTAAATCAAGGACCATTTGAAACTAAATTACCGAATTATATCCTCTATCAAGGAATAATTAATAATTAAATTGCTAATTTATATTAAGTAATCTATATTTATTTGATACTTTATTAATTGTATATAATGTTATAATAGGATAATACTAATAGTATAATATTTATATAA